>PVJA010003152.1:0-98235 GCA_004027025.1 Myocastor coypus
TAAAAAAAAAAAAAAAAAAAAAAAAAAAAAAAAAAAAATTCTGTGTAAAAATGTGTAATTGTTCTTTATCATATTCTATAGGGATTTATTAAAATATCAATGTTTGATGGAAAATACCAACTCCATGTTAAGCCTAAGGTATTTGATTTGATATTCAGAAAGAGAGTAACATTAAGCTCATGTGCCTATGTTATAAGATAATAATATCACTAAGTTTCTCTTCTGGAAGGTTAAAAACTTAAGTTTGCAAACCAAAAATTAGAGAAAAAAGAAGGGCTATAAGAATAGCCAATAGTTTGGCCCTATCCTTCAAGTTCAGTAAGGACTCAGGACATAAGGGAACCTGTGCTGTAACATCCTATAACTCAGTGATGTCTCAAATTTTCTGTTCAAGATTATGGGACCACAGAGGAAAGGGATCAATGATGTGTAGTGTGCCTAAGGAGAGTCACCTAGAGAGATAAGAGTCTTTCAGGCTTTCATAGAGAACAAATTGGTCAAGCAATGGCCATGGCTCATCCAGATGGCTGACACTGACAATAATTCTACAAAACACTGTACATGATTTCAGGTTAAATCCTGAGGGGTTTTGGCTGACCTTGTCACATACAAAACTTACATTTTTTTTTGTTGTACAAATCTTGATTTATCCTGGTCTTAACCATCCAGCAGAAAAGCTTAACCATATTTTATAAAAAGTAAAGCCATATTAATATGCTGAGATATGAAAGGCTCAAGTCAACAGCTTCTGACATTGCCAGTACTGCTGACAACCCTCTTCTACTATGGATTATTGGACTATACATACAACCACTTTCTCTTAGTTCAGTGAAAATAAATATTTGTAGCAAAAGTGGTTAGAAAAGTTATCATGTCTGCATCTTGTACTCTGAACAACTACTACGAAGACAGCAATATGCATTATATTAATTATTGTGGCTGTCTTACTAATGTGTTTTGAAACTATCACATTGTTATTTCTTTCTCATTAAAATTAAGAAACTTAAAAAATAATTGTAGTAATAGTAAAAAAGAGAAAAACAAAAGGAAAAAAAGCATTGCAAGTGCCCATCACTAATATGTAGAAGACGTTGTCTTTAAATTCATGTCAATTTCAGCCAAGCACTGCTTTCATTGTTTCATTGCCACTCTGTGAGTGTACTGATTCCCATGGCAGACTTTTCTCATGTTGCAGTGAGATTAGGCATTTCAGAGGATTCAGACTTCTGACTGAATGCTAGGCAAGTGCCCAGCACATATGCAGTTTTGTGGAGATATTTGAGCATGCCCACGATCATTCAGTTTATTTAGCTCTGTCCTTCTCACTAAAATTCCAGTTATTCCTTCTCTCATCATCCAGAGACTTCATACTGAGGCACAGGAAATTCCAAGCATTTAAGCATTTGTACCTATAAAAGTGATAATCTTCTACGACTCAATCTAACTAATATTAGGTTGGTCTATTTCAGTAGTAATTAGCATACTTCTCTAAAGAACAGTCATATAAGTAAGAGATCTCTTGGGAACCTGAGAAAGGGACATGAGACAGGCAAGTTTTGATTTGAGGATGAAACTGAGGAAAATCAAAGTTTTGGATGACAATTTTATTGCCACATACAGTGTGGTCACCCTAGAGAAAGCATGTATCAGTGGCAAGGGTCTAGATTTGAGTATTTCATTATGTACATTTCTTTGGCAGAGGAGAGGCCTGGGGGAATATAGAGGGAAGGTGAGCACCAGGCTGAACTCCACAACCTTTCCAGGACAGCAGGAATCCAGCAAAAGAGCCAATCAAGACAAAAAAAACTACAGTTTTGTTTACTGTATATGCTTTTAAATGTTCCAAGATAAAATTTTTAATTTGTCAATGACCCAGTGGGAAGTAAATGAAAATGTGTATTTGGACCCCTTACTTTAGAGAGTTCCCTTAATCCACTCACTGATAAGATAGCGTGGTAGGATTAGGATAATCAACTTGCAGTATGTCTTTTATTAGTGCTTAAAACTGTAGCAGTTCATGAACACTAGGAGATAGCTCTTCATTTACATAATGTAGTGATAGGTTCTCACCTTTCTGAGACCATCCATTATCTCCCTATCCCTCCCTTGAACTATTGCAAATAGATACAATTATATTGAGAGACACGGAACAGTTTTATTTCTAAATGCCCAAACTTTAAAACACAGAAGTACATGTATACAGTGCCCAATACTGACTTTAGTCACTAAATTATAATCACATCTAGACATTAACAGTGACTTTAAACTTTTCTAGTTCTAGCCGGGCGTGGTGGCTCACGCCTGTAATCCCAGCACTCGGGAGGCTGAGGGAGGAGGACTGGTGCAAGTTCGAGACCAGCCTGGGCTACAAAAGTGAGCTCAGGACCAGCCTCAACTGCATAGTGAGACCCTGTCTCAAAAAGACAAAAAAAAAAAAAAAAAAAAAAACTTTTCTAGTTCTTCCCAGAGTCAGAATTGCAATGAGGTGTCTATGACACTAGTAAATAAGGAAAGTAATAATGTACAGCATCTTCTTAAAATACTTTCACTATTAGCTTATGTGGTGACATTTGAAAGCTATTTCCATGAGCTTCCTTTCCTCGTTAGCCAACGTTGTGGCCGCTGACAGAGAGAGAAGGCACTTTCTGATCCCCAGTTTTTAAAAAGTTGGCTAAAATTTACGTTATGAAATTGGAAAAGTTTAGATAATTCATTCAAACTAGGCTTTTTTCCATGCGCTTTTCTGAAGAAAACTTAAAGTGTCAAAAATATATATCTTGGGCTCATTATTAAATGCTAAATACCACAGTGTTTTGAGCTGCCTTGTGGCCACTGTAAAGAAAACAGGTGTTCTGATAGATTATAAAGTGTGAGTCAGATGATGTGTAGGACAGAATTTTAATGAATCTGTGGGCACAGAGCTCTGACTGGCCTCTTCAACATGATGCTAAAACCCTGAAAGTAGTCTTATAGACAAAATAGGAGGAATGCAAGTCAGGTAACATTCATTAATAATCAACAAGTAAATGGGATGTGGAAAATCATTATACTGAGATGGCTTCGCATTTCAATGCAATTTAATACCACATTAGCCTAAGGAGAAGGTGGGTATAATTTCCAAGGATGTCCAAGACGTTGTATTTATGTAAATATAGGAAGAATAGCTCTTAATCACCACATTAAGTTCTTAGTCAGGATCCTCAGCGAAAGCCACAATCCTGGGTGTGGAGACTCCTCGGGGGATGGGATAAAGCACCTGAGTGTGGCATCAAAGAATAGTCACCAATTTTCTTATTTAGGATTGTATTTAGAAATTTGTTATACCTAGTTTTTCTAGCTTTTGTTTTTCATTAAAATGTCTTGAGAAGATCAGTGATCAAAGACTCACTTGGAATGTTAGTTTATGCAATGAAGCTTCAAAAGAAAGCTCTAAGTTACAGATCTAGACGTTCTTCCCATGTCAGGAGAGACGAATGTGTCTTAAATTAGATGCTATCTTTTGTTAACAGCTATGGATTCGATATTCGGTTTCTTTTACAGAAACCTAGATCATATCTGATTGTCTTAATTTCCTCCTCTCTATTTTCCCTTTAGAAATGGTTATGTGTCTTATCATTCATATTTAATCACTATCAACAGAAATTTTGAAGTAATATCTGTGTTGTCAGGCTAATAAAGCTACTTCACAACAAAGATCAGTAAAGAGTTGGTAAAACTTTCATATGAATAAAATTTTCTTTGGCCAAATAAATGTGATTAACAGGAAAACTGGAAACAAATTTAATTTCATTTGCCCCAGGTATTTCTAGAGTAAACTGACTATTCTCCTATGATTTACTTACTCATCTTCTTTAACTGACCTTAGCTTTTAACAGACAACTCCTGAAAGTTTTTCTACCGTGGTATCCCCAGAATTTAGCCTAGTGCCTGATTCCAGAGTCATTAAAATAGTCTTCTGAGATTTGGTTGCATTAAACTGTCTGCATGATACATGGTTCTGAAAACAGTAGGTGAGACTTCAAGAAAAGGCAATCTACAAAACGTTTTCTGAATTATAATTCATTATTTAAAAATATATGACAACTATGAGTGAAATAATACTGTCTATAACATGCATTTTCATGTTAAAAATGAAACATTCTTATTTCTTATATTACAAAAATATACATAAACTCAACTGATGTGCTGTCCATTGGAGACAGCAGACACATAAAAGTTTTCCAAGTCTTTCTTATGTGTATAGAGGGTGCAAAGATACGTTGTGTTTAACATTTATGCTTCAACTCACTTTGCCAATGATATTATCTACCTGATTACAAAGGAACTGTCTGTCCTGTGGACAGATGCCAACGTAACCTTGGAACTCCCTCTCTCTGTATTTACATTCAAGAACCAACTGGCTCAGAGCACTTTCCTTACCATGGCAGACCCTGACTTTTCTACCTTCCCTTCTATAGTGAGTGTCCCTTGCCTGGCTCGTTACCTGTCATTTGCTTTCAAGTCATTCACAGCCTCTATGAGTACATCTGAGATTTCCAAAGGGAGCCTCCATTCCCATGAAATGCCTTGCACTTATTTTCTAACAGTCACTTGCAATTCATAATGTCTATTGTTGTTCTTCAGGAATACTAGAGTTTCTAGCTGAGCCTCAAAACCCTGAGACAGATCTGTGTGTATATCTGGGATGGACCTGGCTCTGGAGCATAACTCTGGTAGTTGCACACCAACACCAGAAGTTCAGAGGAAAGCAGGCTGTGTGTGAGGCGCTGGCCTGTTATGTGCTCACTTGCTCAACAATTCCGCCAAGAAGTAGATGGAGGTTTGGTCCTCTCTGGCTGTCTGCTTCCTTCTCTCCCCTTGTTCATAGTGTTTCCTTAAAACCAGGGTAAGGACGACATATTTGCATAACCAGCATTTTCAACTATGTCTAGTAAGGATTGATAATGAAGGAAAACTTTTTGAATGAGTAAAAGAAAAAAGAGGCTACATTCTCAGATGTGCCACACAAGGTCATTGGAAGACATCAGGGCCAACTCCAAGCTGTAAACTTTCATTCACCACTGCAGACTAAATAACGGGTAATGCAGCATTTAAAGAAACAGCCAGAACTGAAGGCCAAAGCAGAGACACTTTGCCTTCTCATTCTTCCTTCCCAGGGAAGTACAGCACTGATTTGACCACCACGAGACCCAGGAGAACCGGGGGCTTAGTCAGCAGGATGATGAGACCTGGGCAAGTCAACAGCACAGCTAACAATAGGACATCCGTGAGGGCTAAACTGCTTTTCCTCCCATTGAAGTGGCTCCTGTGTGTCTAGGGTGAAGTATTTTGAGAAGCAAAAGAGCCTCTGCTGAATGGCTGTGCAGGAATCACAGACTATCACTGATTACCTCAGGCTAAGAATAAGGGCACTTCATTAGAGTAGATAAAAAGACATGTGTCCAGTTCCCCCTGCGCAGCCTGTCTTCCCTAAAGTGGCCATACTAGTGGTCTTGCACACACTCATACTCCAACAGCAGAGCAGGAGATGCCAAAAAAGCATTTAGAAGCATAAGTAACGATGCTGCACAGAGGGTATACACATTTAAATGCTTCCGACAGAACAGGCTCATAAGACATTTATATGTCTACTATAAAACTGAGCACTTTAACTTCTGGGAAGCAGCCCTCACTTTCATTACCCCAGTTTCAGCCTAGATTTGCTGTTTACCCTCCTTTCATGGAATTTTACTCTATTATTAAAATGATACTCTATGTTTTATTGCCTCTGAGCATCTCCAAGTGAAACATATTTTAGGGCCCACGTAAGCACAGGCATACTTTAAAGAGGCCTTTTGAAAAACCCTCCCAGAGTCCATGGGTCATATAAGTGACATGTTACTAAGGAAGATAAAAGAGAGCTCAAAGTAAACCATTATTCCTTGCTTTCTATCCAATTAAATTAAAGCCAACAAATGGCCAAAACCTCTGTGGAATGAGTGTTACAGATTTCATCTCATGTCTATGAAAAATGAGACGTTAGGGAAACCTTTGTGTTTCAAGTCTTCCACAATAAAATCATATCTTGAAACTAGTTACACCTAGTCCCATTTTCCTGCAAAATCCAATCCCCTATCACTTCTTTATTCGTGTATTAATCAATTATAATTTAAGGGCTGTGACAACTAGAAGTAGGGTGCGATTTCTCTTATCATCCTTGTTTCAAAGAAAGATACTTCACCATTTAAAATTATAAAAGGGGGAAGCATAAGAAAACTGTTCCATAAAAATAGACATCACGAAGGGATCACCCACATACAGAATTGCACTGCCTTCACTAGAGGTCCATACGTAATTCTGGCATTTGTGTTACATGTGATCAATGGTGTAAGGCATATTTTAGAAGTAATTTTATAAAAATTCCCAGCTCTCTTCTAAACCTAAGAGGTGTAGTTAGGAGGCTAAGTACACTGCCAGGAAATATCAGAATAGCAAAACAAACACAAAAGAAAGATTCCATTCTTATTTGCTTATTTCAGAGGAATTAATAGCACTGGGCTGTGATGGCATGCCATATAGAACCAGATTTGCTGTAGCAATGTGTGGATATCAAACAGTTCTTCAGGGACTGGTGTATGCTACATGGCATATATCTTAGATCTTTTATGGACACACCCCACCACCGAAATATGCAGTTTACATGCCATTCTGAAATGCATTCAAGGAATCTGCATGCTGCACGCTTCCTGCCTCCTGCGTAATTGGAGCATCCGTCCAAAGTTTCTTTTGAATTTGGTTGGAGCCAAATCCAGTCACTACAGAGCTATTGTCAAATCTAGAGCTTTCACACGCAGAGCCATGGTTACTTTATCCTTAAAGCATAATGTCCCCCAGCTCACTTTCTCAGTTATTTCAGCTTTGCTTTAAAATCTATGTCAATGTCTACAAAAGCTGACAATGACCTTCCAAGTTTGCCTCAACAAATTGCTTCAACTAAGAAAAATTCTGCTGCAAATCCTATTCCTCATGGGGAACACTGGAAATAAAGGCATTCTTTGACATTTAGTAACCAAAAATGAGGAATCTGACCTTAGTTGAACTGATTAAAATATGTGGTTGGAGATAGATGGAAGCCTACCATCACTCTTTTTGTATAAAATGCCATTTCTTAGTACATGTTTCATCTCTGCTTTACTAGACCGTGAATTAAAGGACAAGGGACCATTTTTATTTATCTATGATTTTATGCTAATCCCTTATCACAGGGCCTTCTCCCCAGGTGAGCAGTAAATGTAAGAGGAAGGGCAAAAGGTAGAAGGTAGAGTAGGCAACAAAAGGCGATTACTATCAAACTGTAACATGGCCTTGCTTTCAGCTCTTCCCTTTAAAGTTTTTGTTCTTTTTTGGGGGTGGGAGGAGGGTGAAGTGGGTAGACTTTACGAGCTACATTCCAATCTCTTTTTAATTTTTTATTTTGAGAAGAGTTTTGCTAAGTCATTCAGTTGCCCGGGCTGGCCTTCAACTCATGCTGTCTCTGCTTCAGCCTTGCAGGGTACTGGAGTCCTAGGAATACACCAGCAAATACGATTTTATCTGTGCATTCCCCACAGTATAATTTACTGGTGATCCATGTCATTACAAAAGGAGGAATGACAAATACATGACTTAATATTTGTACTTGGGCACACAACTGGAATAAAGATATATGTGTTGTATTATAATAAAACATTGTAAATACTGAACTTACAAACTAAGTGATTAACTACAGGTAGGTTTCTCCAGGTCAAACTAAACCAAACACAACATTTGAAACCAACCAAAGTACCAATATTTCTTTTCTTTTTTAAAAATAAACTTATGATTTTACATGAAGAAATCTGGGGAAAAATTTTGAGAAATATTTTTGATGTGAAACAAAATGCTAATCATGCACATCCAGTTCCGTTACTGCAAAGTGTTCTTCCAGGAAGAGCAGCATTTCTGAAAGGAAATGGGTAATTTCTGCAGGTTAGTAAGAGCTACCTTATTTGGCTATAACTGAGAAATTCACAAGATGCAGCATAGGCTATCATGAACATGTCCACCGACCTCACTTAATTTCAAGGAAATTCAAATTAGCAGAAAGACAGCAAAAGTATTTTGGAAATATGAAGAAGTTCAGTTGTCTTAGAGGACATAAGAAAGTCACTATGCAGTTGAAAATTTCAGAGGTTAAATAATAATATACCTGAATAAAGTCACATTACAAACTGAGCAAATTCATTGTATATTTCATACAATACATTTGACAAGTTAGCGTGAACTAAATTCAATTGAACACATATTTATTGAGACTCTAATTTGGGCAAGTGTTATGCTAGGTTCCAGAAACAAATCTAATGACACAGGGACTCATTTTCAAACATTCAGGGAATCATACACTGACAGTGCAAAGACAGCCAGATACAATGGTAACTAAATATGCTTCTTTACTTTCACCTCCGCTGAAGGTTCAACTGTGATACTTGTTTCATCTTTCTGCTTATTCCCACCTTATAGGTCAAATCGACTCGGATCCAAGTTGAGGCTCTGCAATTAAGCTTTCACATTGCATTTGGTTACTCAGCACCCATAGGCTTAGAATAGGATCGTAAATAACAAGAGCATCTGCACTTAATAGCGTTATTGTTAAAATTATGGACGATAATGCATATGAGATGCTTAGCGTGGTTCCTGGCACCTAAGTGCTCATGTTCACTTTTATTACTATTATCACTAATAATAATGACCTCTGCTAGAAAAGTCAACTAGCTTTAATTACCCATTAAATTCCAAATTATTAGATTCCCAAGTATGTAATTGTTACAAATCAAAATACCACGATTGGGATAAAGAAATATAATCCGAGGAAAGAATTGGTTGAAAGCAAATGTGTTAATTAAGTGTCAATTAAGCAAATCTACCTTAAAACTTGTACTTGAAATAAATCTGCAGAGGAAATGTAACTTTTCAAGTTAATCCAATAACTGGCATGTTGAATGTCTTCCATTACTTTAAGTGAAGTAAAACAATCTCTCAAAAAGTCTCCCACGTGGGGAAACAGATTGAACAGTGACTCCAGGGGAAATGCGGCATTCTTTCTCAGCACAATTAGAAATTTTAATATATTTAATTTAAGGATGATCAGTCTACAGTCAATAGATCTTATACAGTCTGATAGTTATGAATAAGCCCTGAGGTGGAAAAAATATAGTCAAGAAGAATGACCTTTATTTGTCACAACAAGAAATAGCACTCTCTTAAATATTAAAAAAAAATATGCTACCCAGTAGGGAAAATTTAGCTTGAGGTCTTAATGCATACATAATTTTGAGGAAGAAAATTTGGAATTACTAATTCCTTAGCAAAAAAAGACAAAATAGAAAGAAGCATCTCCTTTAACTCTGCTTTTTCAAAATTTGTAAAAACTGTTTTCTCCCACCCTGGCATGTTTCTGTTGGATGAAGTTTACAAAAAAAAGTCTATCTTCTCCTCACAATGTGTGCCTCATAATGATTTATTTGGGAGGATGATATGCAAAACGTCGTTGACACTCTTTTGTCCTTTCTATAATCTTTCTTCTTTTTCTTATTTCAAAGACTGTGGATGTGTGGACCCGTTAGGATCTGGTTTATAATTTAATTGAGCTAAGGTTTACACTCATAACTAAACAATAAAGTTAAACTAATGAGCTTCAATCACAGGACTGTAGCACATAGTTTAATTTACATAGATAATTAAAATCACCACCCCTACTGTCCTTTCTTTGTACTTGGAGCTACTAGAAAGATATCTGGATATTACCAGCCCCCCCCACCCCTTTCCATTAAAGGGAGATGGAGTAGAGAAAGAGGACTGCAGGGCCAGCTTATTATAACACACCAACACCCTTTCAGAGCTGAAAAATGCTTAATGTGAAATACATTTGGCCAATTGGTTTTAACTTTCAAGTGAAAATTATTTAAGGCAGGCTACTTTGGTAGAAAAAATTTCTATTTGCCTTTGCTTTCCTGCTTGTTTGGTAGGGTTTCCTTAGTAAATCTGAGTTGTGTATCTTTATCTGCTGAGTCACAGGGCCCTTTCTTTGGGTAGAAATTTCTCCTTCCCCTAATCATTTGCAAACTATTATTTAACTGTCAGAGTCCCAGAGAGGAGCGACAAGTTCTAATTTCACAACAGAAATAAAAACAAAATCTACAAAGAACCTCTATGGATTGCATTCAAGGAATGCAACAAAACAAAACTTCAAACTCTATAATAATTCCTATGGTGATTGTTATTTATCAACAACCTCATTAGTAACTCAATCACAGCAACTTGTTATTTGTTTTAGTTTTTCCTTAAAATTTTTCTTGAGCTCTGTAGCAAAAGTTAGAACTTAGAAAGCTGATAGTCTTTGACAGGGCTGAGGGGAAAGGCATTATTACCTGTGACACTAATGCTAGGATTTGCATGATGTCACTTGGCCCAGGCCAGGAAAGTGATGCCTGCATTCATCCTAAATTGAAGGTACATAGTGGTGACAGGTATCTCTAAACACAATGCTAGGATATTTGTCCTAATTATTATAGTGCTAGAATACATATAAAAGATGTATACTCTGCCATATATGTCTAAGGCATGTATCTCTGTTAGAGAAAATTACTGTGTTAATATTTTATTAAATACATGATACCTTTGATACTGACAGAGTGCTAGTATGGAATAAAAAATCCTATTTTAATGAATTCGCACAGAAAAAGGATTCTATAGTCCCTGCATGGCCAATAATATATGTATGCTAAAGAATTAAACAACTACAACTTCTTATGAATAATAAAGCTTATGTTTAAATTTTAACTAATTTTTCTTTTGATTTTTTGAGAGGTAGATACTGATCTGTTTATCTGAAATCAAGGCATATTTAACAAGATTACAATTTGCTTACCATGATAAAAGTTGATAGGAGAGTTTGTAGAAATCTATTATAAATTCAAACTGCTTTAAGCAACTTGTTTTACTTTAATACATATTAATAATTAACTGACATTTTACACTTGAAAAATTGTTTAAGTTTGATGGCAAATTACATGAGTGAAGATAGAACATTCACAAACCAATCTAAAGTGATTTCGTTTAGGTGTGTTTAAAGAATGGTTTCAGAATTTAGGTAATTTCAAATGCAGAAACTCATGTCCAGAAATATCTTCAAATAAAATAGAGCAAATATTTCATTGTGTCTTTTAAAGAATGACCTTAAAAACAATCGCTCATGTTCTGCAATGAGAAATTCAGAACTCAACGAAGAGAAAGATAAAGAACTACTCTCACCACCACCCCCACTTGCTTATCTTAATAATGGCACTGGGTACCAGGAAATGAAATAGAAGTCAAGCAACCCTAAATGTCATTACATCCAATGAATTCCATGCCAGCAAATCTGACCCGATTGCTGAGTCTTATTTACTAAAAATAGCTTTAAATATAACTTCAGACATCAGCATATTTGCAACTGTAAAATACCAAATTATTTTCTTTTGCTGAGAAGTATTGGCATATGGTTCTTCACCCCCCTCCTTCAGTCTGGTCTGAAAAATCAGATCTCACTAAGCTATTTGTCTTGAAAGTAGTTCTTTGCAAGTTACGCTTAGCGCAGCCTTCTAGGAAGAATCAGAAAGATGAACAGGCAGAACGAGTAAGCTCTGTTGTATAAAGTCACTAGCACACTCACCACTGTTCCACGTAATAGTACTTAATGCAGTTGTTGCATGGTTTCTAAAGTTTTTTGTACAGCATCCATATGAAAATCACATACCAACATAAAACACACAGTGGAGCAAATTTCATGTAACAGGTGAGCGTTGCTTAAAGATACCTAAGTCACTGCCAGTATGTCTGTGTGCAACGCTCTTCTTTTCATTTGCCCTCCAGATAATTCATACTAATATTTTAAGCTTGAGCTTAAAGATCAATTATTTTAAACAAATTTCCTTTATCCAAGGTCATCATGATTATGATCCCTGCAATACTTTTTCGTCATTCCCTTTCATTTTGCTTTGTAGAACCTGCCACATCTAGTAATTAAACATCTTATGTGGTATTTAAATTCATGATCCTCTTCTAAGTCCATGAAAGCCAAACCTGTTTCTATTCTGTGTACCGTTATACTCCTTAGTAAGTTATATTTTCTGAAGGAAGGAAAGGAACAGATGCCCAGTTTGCACCACTCTCATCTCCTGCATAATTTATAAAATAGCTTACTTGCATAAAAATGGACTTTTTTTTGTAATTTAAGGAAGGGCCTGCAGGGTGTTCAAGGTCTCACTACTAGATCGCACTCTTAGTGATCCATCTGTTCACAGCCTCCCAAGAGCTAGAATTAGAGATGCGCACAACCACATGCAGCCTTAAAATGGACTTTTCTCACTATCTTTATTCAGCTTTTGCAGTTCTCTTATTTCCGTTAGCAGCGTATGACCACAACAGTTTGGCTGACAAAGCAATGTTTTCCCTGACATCTACATATATCTTGAGTTTTCCTCAGGTCCATGCTTTAGATATGTGAACTTCAATAACGAAGTGGTAGTTAAAACCATCACCTATTCTTCTGCTCTAGTGTGAAGCCTCACAAAATAATATTAGTGGAAGAATCGTCATGAATATTATAAACATATTTTGCATTTGACTAATTTGCACATGTTAAAGATTTGATGTAACTAATAATTCATCAGTCTTTTCCACATGCAACTCAAGAAAATGATAACATCAGTTTGAATATCAAACATAACGATACTGAGGCAGCTTTCAATCATCACTAAGCAAATGATAGCATCAGTGTGAATACCAAACACAATGACACCGAGGCAGCATTCAATCGGCAGATAATGGAAGAGATGCAATCCACCCTCGCTAATAAACATAGAGCCTCCCGCTAGCCCTGATTTGCCTTTTTCTTTAATCTACTGTAAGATTCAATAAGAGGGGGAAAGAAGGCAATATCATTTTCTTTTTTCTCTGTCCATTCTTTTTCTTTCTTGAATGGTGGTCACTCAAAGTACAATGCCCTATAATAAAAAAATAGCAGGTGGAGAAGGAAAGGAAAAGAGGTGGAGAGGATGGGAGCCTCACAAAGACAATAATATATAGCTACATTTCTAGACATCCTCAGATAGTTACATTTTGCAAGATGTTCCATAGTCCCTAACAGGAGCATGTAACAGAAAAATTAGTGACTTTAATTATCCAGGAAACCAAACACGAAAAGAGAAGCCTAATATCAATGTTATCTACAGACATATCAAAGTTCAAGGAAGTAATCAAAAACTCTCTACTTTTTTTAAGTGAAATTCTTTATGAGACTTTCATGAGTATAAGCAGTCTGCAGAGTTGTAAGGCTTTTCCTGGTCTTCCACCTCCCTGTGGTTAAAGAAATTTTTTTTTTCTTCAGTGAGATGCATGTAATTTTTCATTATATGCTTTCAAATCAAGCTCTAGTCTTAGAAAACAGGAACAGAAAATCAACATAGTGAAGTATTATAGATTTTGCATGTCTAAACAGCTGTGATGAATTAGTTACAGTTACAATGAACTGTAGAAAAGTCTACAGGCAATATATTGCTTTTGCAAGTTTTATATTAAAGTAAAAGAAAACCCTCAAGTGATATTATATAATAAATTATTGTAACAGTGGTTGGTAGTAGGAGTAATTTAAATAAGATTAATTTAACAACCTTTAAATATCAATAAGTAATAAATATCTTCATGCATGGGGGTCCATGTTTTGCTTTATTTAGCAATAATGAATAATGCTGGTTCCTTATTACAACTGTAATAACAGAATAGAAATACTCTGTACTTTAACAATTTTGTTTAGAAGAAATCACATAGCTCTTCCATTTGACAGAAACTGCATCTGTTCCATATTAGGTGGGCAAAGAGAAATTCTACAAAGAAGTTCCCAGGTTAACTTTGAAAAGGAAGGCAAAATGAAGCCAAGCACTAAATGGAACCATTCAAATCAAATTCACTGTCCCAACTTTTGTAATAATGTGCTCTTAAAGTTAAACTGAAATAGTTTACTGAACCTCAGAGACACTGGACTTTTGGTCATGAATGGCTACTGCTTTCTAACATACATAGTAAAAGAAGGCATTATTCTGACACATTTTTATTTGTATTAATTTTCATATTTCCATTATCATCATCATAATGAATCTTCTGCCCTCTCCCATACCACTACTTCTTGTCCTCTTCCCTGAAGGATTAAACTCCATAAATGCATTGTCCAACACAACTAGCCTTTGATGTGAAAAAGGGAAGACATAAAACTGCATGTAGAATACTGTACATTCTTAACGTATTAACATTTTATGCTATTGGTTTAAATAAATTATGTAGTTATTTCTAATTTGCAATTGTTCATTTGTAGTTTCAAATATCTCACAATGAAATGTATTACTTTGATTAGAAAAAGAAAGGAGACATAAATTCACAATTATTATTTTGAAGCTTAAATTAGCAAAGGTGCCTGTCTAGAATTTATGAAGATAATAGGCTTGAACATCTTACACAAAATTATATGGTATGCAGTAAAGTGATAGGTATTGGCTCAGGGAGCACAGAGAACAGAATTTAAGATGGTGGGTTGACCAGTAGGCTCTATTCGTTATATACATGGACATCTGAACAGGAATGGAAACAAAACAAAACAAAACAAACAAAACAAAAAAAAAAAAACACAGACATCTTCCAGGACCAAAATAACATTCCTGAAATAAAAAGGATTGAACTGGGTTAGAGTGTAAAGTCCACAGGAACTGAGTGGGAAGGTAAACCTAAAAGAGAACCCCTAGACAAAGGAGAAAAGGGAAAGTTGATTATGTTGGTTAGAAAAAGAAGGTAAAGTTCACCACGTAGAGCAATACAATGAATAAAATAAATACAATGTAATTCCCATAGATAATAGGATACTGGGATTATGTTGCTGGTTTTTTAAAATATATTTCTTATTGATTATATCACAGTTAATTTTTAATGAGCAGGATTTCAAGGATTAATATTCACAGATTCTTCTGGAAGGTGGTGAAAATGTAGATCTGTACTTTCTAGAAGACATTTTGATGTACTTGGTCTGAGGCTCGACAAAAGAATATATACTTTCAGCATTAAGCCCCATCTAAGCATACAATTATTCCAAGACCACACTGTGTTAAACAGTTGATCCCAATAGAGACTCAGTAATTTCGACTAAAATCAACCATTTAAGTGGCACATCTTCTAGCCTGATTTTCTCACACATTTTAGAAAAAAGAGAAATAACTGCAAAATGCAGTGTACTATTACAACTAAATACTCCATTATAGACAGTGAGACATAAAAATAAGTTGGAAGGAGCTCAAGGGAGATTGGAAAATAACTAAGCTTTTCTGTATTGTTTATCCAATGAATATTAAAAGTTGTAGTTGAGTGAAATAGCAGTTAAAGAAAATGAACCAAATAAATAGATTGGAAAAACTATAATCAGAAAGTGGCATTTTATTTGTGTCTTGAGCATACAATACATTTCTCTTTCATTAAATTGTTGCACGCTGTTTTCTTGCATCTATTCCTATTAGTTCCTGATTCATAATTTGACTGCTTATATTCCTGATTCTTAAATAAAACAGAAGAAATAGACCATTCAAGTTCATGCACCATAGGCTACGGATACACTCAGCTCACAGAAGCCAGTATGGGCTTCATGTGGCCACAGTACCACCCACTCCTGTTGCTACCACACACCTGACCCTGTCTTGGGTAAAAATATGTAAATGGTCATATTACAAGTGAAAAGTGGTCAGAGTTCACACCAAATGAAATATTTCTAGTATATTTTAGCTATGACAAAAATATAGAGAGCAAACCATATGATCCAGTCCATTTTCTAATTTTCCTTTTTGTTTCCAAATTCTCTACTCCCTTTGTCAAATATCATTTGTAAAAACAGCCTTTTTTGAAAGCATGGGGAAACCAAGCTCCTCTCTTGTCATATTTGTTTTGCCTCCTTATTTCTATAGTCAATAATTTATTAATTTGAGAGTATTTATTTCTAAGATTTCCAACCCAAACCAGTATGTGTTGAAATGTGAGGTGAAGTTCAGCTTCCCACACGACACCCAAGTCACTCTTCATAAAGAAGCAGGCAACAATTGAGTGTACAGGTTCTCACACTCTTTCAGCCTGGTTCAAGGCGACCCAAATGCCCCTACTGATGTTCTGAATATACAGAGGCAATTGTGGAAACAGGCTGTGGATTGATGGGAAAAAGGAGAGAGAAGATGACTGGGTGTGGATTGTGAGAGGTCAATAGAAGCTGACAGATGAAACTATGCAGAATTTAAGTCATGGTCCTTAATAACACAGGGTGAGGCAACTCTGTGAATACACTATGCACAACTCCAGATCAGTGTGAATCAGAATTCTGACTTGAAATGCTCACCTGATTGGGCATCTACTACCTATAATTCCCTGTTCCAATCTTGTGGTGCTACTTGCCATAGAAAAAGATATGTAAAGGTGTAGGGTGTGGCTCTGCCCTCAAGGAGCTGGTCTTCAGGGCTGATTGGATTGTGTTCCCTCAGTCAGGAAGCTTCTTACTAACCCCAACCCTGCATGAAAAGTTCAGCCTATAGAAATGCGCAGGCCAGTGCAAGGGGAACACATTGACAGGGATATCGCCATAGTTTGCATCTTCAATGTGCCTTAAAGGTCTGTACATATGTAGGAGGCTTGGTTCTGACTCACTGTGCTTTGGGAAGGGGTGAACCCTTTAGGTGATAGTGTGGAGTGTGTGTAGGGGTCTCAGGTTATTGAAATCAATCTGTTTGACTTTCTTTTTTTCACTCCCTGCTGGGAGGTGAGTGGCTTTCCCGCAGGTTCCTGTCATGGTGAGGTGCCTTGTCGCAGGTCCCACAGCCAAGGGGTGGACAAGGGATCAAAATCTCCAAAACTGTGAGCCAAAATGAACATTCATTCTTTTTATTTTGGTTGTCCTAGGAATTTTGCTGTGGGTACAGAAAGTTAGCATCAACAAATGACAATTTGTATGTGAAGAAGGGAAAGAAAGGCAGTTAAAGCAGGACAAACTTGATCTGGCATAATTGAGAACAGAAGTAGCATGTTTAGAGGACAAATTGTATGAGTAGTTATTACAGCTTTCACCAGACTAAACTTGCCAGATAGAAACAAGAAAGTCAGATCAGGGGTGCTGAAGGAAGTGCATGCTTAGATGCTGCCCTAACAAATAAAGAATCAATTAAGGAGGGAAAGAAGCTATTAGACATTTGAAAGGTGAAATAAAATGAGTAGTTGTGTTGGAGAAAAACTGAAGAGAATTTTAGTGTTCCGGACTGCCTAGGGTTGTTGCCCTCTTCCAAACAGTTTGCTGCCTTTCCTTTAGAAATGCCTCTTGATAGGTCTTTGAGGGACTACTTTTCTTTACTTGGACCCAAGTTACTGGTCCTGGCTATGGAAACTCTTGTTCCACCTCACAATATGAAGGACTGACTCCATTTTCTTCCAGAGTTTTCTGTTCACCTTGAAGCTATAGCTAGGATCCAGGCAGAAAGTCAAATAATTTCCATAAAATATGGCCTGCCTGGAAGTTGGACTTCAGTCCAGTGATAGAGAAGGAATTTAGGCAAATCCTCTAATGCATCCATCCTTCAATTTATCCAGACTTGCTTTATTTTCTGCTGCCCATCCATGTACTTTCATGATTCTTGCCCATTTCTTTTTAGTTTTTGCACTTTTTGAGAAGTAGTATGGAAAATGTATTGATGACAAACTACTCTTCTGATGGCATTTGTACATTAGAGTGTAAGCACTAAGGAAGAATATGCAAATTATGTCGTAGTGATGACAAAATATAGCAGTTTAGAAAAATAAGATTTAATATTTGTTGGAAAAAAGCTGCAGAGGTAAACAGGAAGCTACCAATTAAATATAAAGTGGGCCTGTTACAGAGGACACAGGTAGCTCAACTTTGCCAACTTTGTTCTGCCTTACAGAACACTGAATGTTTCTCTGTCTGTCACAGTTGTACACAGACAACTCACAGAATGCAGGTGTTGCTTTCATACGCACACCCCATAAACACCCATAGGTCTAGAGCCACCCACCTCATACCCACCTCAGGTTCTCATACACCAACAGGACACACACTTCTCATTAAACACAAACACACTTCATGCAACCCACAAGCACACACATGCATGTACATACACCACATACATACATGTTTTAGCACACACTCCTTGGCAGAACAACTGTGGAGCAAATACATACCAGCCAACTGTGCCCTCCTTAGGCTGTATCTTAGATCTAATCCCAGATCACAACTGCCATCCCGGTTGATTCTAGAAATTGTGATGCTCTCCCGTACACTGGCCTTGAACTTACTTTTCTAAATTCAAACTCATTTCGTCTAGAACTTTAAACCTGCCCCAAAGTACACCGTCAATGGACTCAAAGAATTCATCAACCTGCACCACCACTCATCAGCTCATAATCATTCTTGTTACTTTTATAGCCCTATTTATTCTCACCATGCATGGGAGAAATTTGAAGCAGATTCTAGAAAATATCATTTTAGTCATACATATTTCAGTAGGCGTCTGTAAAACAGAAGGCCTTTTTGGGAAACATTCTCCATGCCCATTTCTAGAAATTTTTCTCAGGCCTGCGTAGCAGTTCTCTGAGATCTCAGCCTCCTGTTGCCAAATTTTCCTTTGCCTGAATTTCCCAGATTTATCTATGCTGTTTGCACCCAAGGAGTGATTCCTGGTACATCTGTCTTAGGGTGGGCTCGGGGAGTATACTTTCTAAGGAGATGGTGAAGATGCAGTATATTTCTAGGCAGAGAGGAAGAGATTCTATGGTACATGTGGGAAGAAACCAAAATAGAGACATCAGAAAGCAAATGTGAAGACAAAGAAAGGAATTAAGCTGAGGGAAAGGTGTTGTGCATACAGGGAAAAGGATAGAAATTAGTCACCGTGTTCTGGCCACTATGACATCTTTGGGGTTTATTTTTAAGTTGAAACGTCTTTACAACCATCATGAAGAGAATATCAATCTCAAGCTAGAAATAAAGTGCAAGCAATTTCATGTTTTAAAAATAAGGCAACTGTCTGTAGATAGCATGTTTGCATTGTCTCAGTAATGATGATTCCGAATAGGTAAGGTTCTGAATCAAATGACTGGGAGGTATTTGCATAACTGGAGTAATGTATTAAACATTAAAGGCCTACTTTTTATCTTATGTTATCACCATTGTAGGGAGAATTCAAAGGTTCTCTGTCATGCTGCTTAGAGAGCACATTCTATTTGGTTCTAGAATGTTATTTCTGAGAGAGCAACTCCTGCATGTATTCTCTAGCCGCTAAGCACCTGTGCTGAGGATGCAGGAATGAGCAGCTGTATACTACACGCATTTGGAATGAGCAGTTGTACACTACACTCGTTTGGAATGAGCAGGTCAGGGTCAATGACTCAAGTAGAGAAACGCGCATTCCTTGGTTAGCAACCACAATTCCTGAAACGCCTCTCACAGTGTTATGGTTTATGTCTACTTGTCCCCCCAGAGCCTCATGCAGTCATGGGGCGGGGGCTTCTATAGATTGAGACTTGACTCATGAGTTACTGGGATTATGTGATTTAGTACTGATCTAGAGTTTGAGACTTGATCCATGATCCCTGGGATTATGTGTTTTAAAATTGATGGGATTATTCCTCTGAGTATGGCTGGGACTATAGGTGTGGTCTAGGGTGAATATCCTAAGGCAGACAGCTTGATTGGGATATAAAGAGTGACAGAGAGACAGACGTAAGCTGTTGCTCTGCTGCCCTGTTTGGTTGGCTGCCTCTGTCACTATTTTGTTGCTGCTCCACTGCCATGAACTGGATGCTCTCTGCCCTGTTCCACTCTGCCTTGGGCCAGCCGAATTTGGACTGAAACCTCCACAAACTGTGAGCTAAATAATCCTTCCTTCATTTTGAGTATTGTGTATTTGTCCCAGCAACGAGAGAAAAGTAACTAAGACACACAGCAATATCACATATCTGAAAGATATGCAATCTGGAGACTGAGCATAACATCGAGCCTTGGGCAAAGTGAGCACTGTCATTGAAATAAGAATTCATGTAACCGACAGATCTCAAATCAGGCCACAAATCGAGAGAAAAACTGGAAAAGAAAAGAAAAAAAAAGGAGTGTTAAACCAGATTCTTTCTAAGAGTTTCCAGTGCCTCTGCATCCTGTGAACAGAGCTAGATAGAAAAAAGCGGAGCAGATGGCAGAGCCAGCAATGGAATCCTAGACACAGAGAGGTCTTGTTTCAATGTTAACAGCATGCTGCTCATTAGGACAACAAACTCGCCCCCTGTCTGCCCCCAGAAGAGTGGATATTCGTAATTTGTAATTGGTCCAATCTAAAAGGCTAGCTCACAGTCTTTGGTCAGTTCCCACAAAGAGCCTCTCAACATAATTCTGAGGCTGTTAGGATTCAATGATCAGAAAAGGATTTTTGATTAGAGGTATACCAGATGGACAGGTATGAGAAGAGGGTGAGGTAGCACCATATCACAAAGATATGTGCTATTTTTGTGACAGTGAATAGACTGCTCAAACTTTGTTCCTCCACATCTATTCTCAGAGGAGACAACTGTCACTTGGGAACACTTAATTACCAAGCCATTGTATCCCAAGCCACTCACCCTGTGGGTACCCAATAAATATTAATTAAAGAGGATGATAAAGAGCAGCTTCTTCAGGGATGAGACAAGTTTGCTATGTAACACTGCAGTACCTACCCTTCTACAACACCACAGGTAGATGAAGGAGGCAAAACGATTTTTCTAATTGAAACTACAGGGGGTCTTTAGGTAGCAGAATGTAATTACCTATCCTGGTGCCTGGCCAGAGCAATGGGGTATACGCCTCATGTTTTCAAAGAGGAGGTCATGGTTGTGCAAATGCAGATTTTCAATCTACATTGACATTAAGTGACAAAACTGACCACAGTGAATGTCGAGTTGTCAAAGGTAAATGATTGCCCTGCTACTATAATACATTATTGAGGTAGCTTAGTGAGGATCTATTTTGTTGGAAACATCCATTTGGAATAATTCATGAAAAGGACTCTGAGAAATTAAACCTTGCTATGAGCCAGGCATTTTTCCTGTTCTGTTGCTTCGCTGTGAAAAGTTGCTGAATCTTGGGAAGTGTCAATAGTTCATCTGCCACCAGGAGAGAAGGACCCAAGGCAAGGGGCAGCTTGCATTCTTCCTTCCCTAAATGCCCTGTTAGCAGCGCTTTGCTACTCCTGCATTCCTCTCACCTGGGGACACCTCCACCTCTTTGATTCGATCACGTTTCAAAGGCCCTCCGATCTTATAACATTACAATATCGTCCTCCATTTAACCAGGGGAAAATATTGTGATATGAGGAAGCAGTACTATTTCTGATCTCACTCTTGAGATACGAGTGACCACCTCGAATGATTAAAATGCACAGCGATTCTAATTATGCAAATACTCTTGATAGAGTCTTTCAAATTTAAATTTTACGCTGTCCTTGTTGTTAAATCTGCAACTGATGTGCTTATGTGCTTATTTTATTTTGTGAGTCTCTCTAGGAGTACTGATTTAAATTGCTCCGTTTTTGAAGACTGTGAGGGGAAAGAAATCAGATCTACAGATGGCCAGCATCTGTGGTTCTACAGCCTTAACATGTACAATAATACACAGTCTCTAATTGAATACAAGAATGTAACTCAATCCAAGGTCTGTGCTAACATCATCAACCATGACAGTGCAGCCCGAGCAATTAATAAATAGGAAGAGAACCTCTCCACTGAATCCTAGTAGACAGGGGCACGGTAATTGAAGTTTCTCCATCATACTTTTCTTGACTTTTATCTGCTAACAAAAGAAAAGTGGATTTTCTACTAAAATCATGTCAGTGATTAATTTTTAATGCGTGTCACTAAGGAAAACAATAACAACAAAATGATTTGTAACAGACAAAGAGAAAGGGACTCATAACTGACTGCTGTTGTTCAGAAAGCCTTCTGGTCTCTGTGACATTAGGTTTCTCTTACCAAAATCCATCTGAACCTGCAGATCCTCTCAGTGTCATTTTAAAAATCGAAGTAAACATCAGAATTGAAAGAAGTAATACAAAGAGACAAGGCAATCTTCTAAAGCTACCGGGCATTTCTTCCTACGGCTGATAAATATATCCTTGAACAGTTCGGAGAACTAAATGAAGAAGGAGAATTTTGTGAATATTCGAGCAATGGGCTGAAATGAGTCACATCAAGTTCACCACACTAGTCTGGAAGTAGCATTTTCTGCCCTAACTTCATTTCAGAAAGAACCTGTCTTAGTTCAGTTTTAAAATCCATTCCAGTTGATTTAGAGTACAAGAGCTACTGCACTTGTGGCTACATTTCCCTATTTATTTGCACTAGGAAATTTCTTTATTCTGCCTTTGTACACAGTAGAACAAAGCAGAAAAGAACTTGCACAATATTTTCCAAAATCTTAAAATCACAATAAAACCAAACTTTACTTCGAAGTTATTTGATCAATAAATTACAATATCTTGAGCTGAAAACACCTTCTATGTATCATATGGTGTTAGGAAAAGTTCCTAGATTCAAATTTCATTGACTGTAATTATCAACTAACTGCACGGATAAAGACATATTTCTTTTGTATTTTAGGATGGGAATGCTGAACACTGACTTAACCTAAATAAGGCAGGAATTTTATTACAACAGTGCTGAGGCTCTCAAAGGTTCTAATAAGGCACAAATAATCAGGACCTCAGAAAGGACAGAAACCAGGGCATTTCCATGGTACACTGACAATAGTTATTCTGGAACTTTCTTGACCATGCATTATTCACCAACTTCTAGTACCCACTCTACGAGAAGAAAATCTCCAAGAATCTGCTAATCCAGCTTTAGGTGATAGCTCTTTCTCCTGCTCTTGTCATCTGTGGTAGGGTGGGGGGTGGACTCATAAAAGGCACCTGACCCCTGGAACCCTAAAATTAGGAAAGGTACTGAAGAAGGAGTTGCTATTGTGGGGTGAGAAAATGTTTGAAAATGTTTATTTTTATTTATTTATTTATTTATTTATTTATTTATTTAATGACTGGCTCAGCCTGCCCTGAGGGTAGGACTGGTGCAGCATGTGGTGATGCTGGGGATCGAACCATGGTCCCTGTGTTTGGCTAAGATTGCCTAAGCAGGAGCTTTAGAACACCAAGCCTCCTGGCAAGCTCTCCAAAAGAATTTTTCAGCACAAACCCTGTGATTATAACTTGGGCTTCATATTTGTGCTATTTCTGGTAGTCTGCACTCTCAATCATAAAAATAATTAAGTTTATACAAGAAATGATAACAGTTTGTTCCTTAAAAAGAAAGCAGCTTGACTTTCTACCAGTTTATCTAGCCATGAGTTTGCACAAGTTTACAAAATGGGTAAAATTTGCAAAGTGAACTGGAGTGTCTTTCCAACAAATGCATGTGGCTTCCCTTTAAATCATTACAATAAAAACTTTAAATTAAAATATTCCACTACTAGAAAGATTGTACATCATCTAAATAAATTCATTTGTCTTCGTGGATGGAAAATGTCATTTAACTAACATTTCATAAATTTTAGAGGCTGTATATTAAAAGTATTCATAATAGTCTAAATGAAATCTTAAAAATATGAATTATTACATTTGGTTGAGTATATTAGGTTTTTCTTATCCTTGTGTTTTTATCTGAGGTCATCTCTTCAGTACAACTTTAAGTCTTGCTCATAACAGAGGAAGGTAGACAGAAAATGGCATAATTGGATTTTTAAAAAGAATCTTCTATTTTTCCAACAAAGAATAGAGAAAACACATTTGCAGTTATTTCTTTAAAGTTTCACTTCACTGGAAATCAGTTTTCTTCATGTGTTGCCTTTAGATATGTCTGTCTCCTAGGTGTTTGTGTATATAACTAATTTTTCTTTACTAAATCTTTATCTGAAATCAGACACATAGAAAATGTTCTTGTGCTCCGAATGAATGGATGTAAGGATTAATGAATGAATGAGTAATCATTAAAATTACACTAAAATGTTTAAAGAATTTCCTAACTGCCTCTGCATGGTCATTTGGTCATATCATATCCTTACTTTTTAGCAACTACCTATTTTTTAATGATACAACAGCCATGTCCATAACCTAGCAATTTTAGGCCTTTCAAAACTTTGTGTAAGTTTATTCTGCTAGTATTTTTTCCACCACTAATGAACTATGATGTCTTCTGAACAAAGCATGCTCTTTTACCTTTGGTACAATTTTCTCCATTGGATGGAGACAGAACCCCATGCTTCAACTTATTTCCCATTAAAGCATACTGTCTGGAGTTTCTACAGGCAATTATAGTGACTCACAGACTCATTAAGTACTAGTTGAGCACTTCAACTAATGGATGAATCATTAAATTCTACCCATCCTTCAACAATGAACTCTAATATCATTTTTTTCATGAGTGTTACCCTAATGATCCCATCTGGAGATGATCTTCCTGTCTCTGACCTCCTGTTCATCAGCCAGACATCAGATCATGACAACTCCTGAGCCAAGTGGGCCTCATGTCTCTGTACCTCCTCCCCTGTAGTATACACTCTGCTTATTTTTGACATTGTCACCACAACATCAGTGAAATTCTGTAACAGTAATACTTTTGCCTTGATGTTTATGAATATATAAACATACAGGACAAACAAATGGCTTCCTATAGAAACGTGCACAAGTTGTTTACTCTGAGTTTTCTACATGGGATTGCTCAAAACTTTCTCAGAAAATATACTCTTAAACTTGACGTCTATCGCAATGTGGCCTTTCCTATGGCTGCTTATCATTGGAAATGCCTCATTGAGTAACACTGGTTTTGCTTTGCTAACA
This sequence comes from Myocastor coypus, assembly GCA_004027025.1. Taxonomy (NCBI): domain Eukaryota; kingdom Metazoa; phylum Chordata; class Mammalia; order Rodentia; family Myocastoridae; genus Myocastor; species Myocastor coypus. Next base: position 24,975 of record PVJA010003152.1, read on the forward strand.
GGTCTGTTTCTTAGGCCTATTAATAAGGCACTACAAGACAGCAAAAATTATGAAAGACCTAATGATTTTTCTTTTAACTTTAGATAATTGCAAATCCTAGAGGTCTGTACTATGAATACATTTGGAAATGAATAAACCTAATGCATGACTAGAGAAGTTATCAGCAAGGCAGATCCACCTACCATAAATACAAGGCCCCCAAAAGTTGTCATTGTCCATAATTCAAGTGGAGATAGAAGAACTGTGGCAAGACAGATGAGATGGCTGGGTTAAGCTTCAGTTCTTTTAAAAAGCACTACCCTGAAGACAGCCTCATTAAAGTCAGCTTTACTTAAAAAAACAAAAAAGTTCAGGCATCAGGTAATTTTTCTTTGATATTCCATATTGAAGTGCATTCATTCATTCAGTATTCATAGTGATAACAGAAAATGTTTATTGCTGCTTATTGAGTGTTTACTGAATGTCAGGAACTGCTCTAAAGCTATGGCAATCCATATTTTACTTGATCTCTACAACAGCCTCATAAAAGTATGAGCTTTTAAATTTTCATGTAGGTAAATTAAGGCTTCATAAAAGTTAAGACATTTATCTAAAACTACAAGAAGCTAAATTTCAAGATAAGAGGGGTGCGGGGATATAGTTCAGTGGAATAAATGCTTGTCTGACAATTGCAAGGTCCTGAGTTCAATCATAAATACATAAAATAAAAAAATTTCAAGGTTAGGGTTGAAGACAGGTATCTAAGACTTCATGATCCATGCTCTTAGTAAATATAGCGATATTATGTTTTCAGTTGTACAGATAATAAACTTGTTTCAAATTATGAGTCAATAAATACTAACCCAGTGGGGACAGACTCAAGGATTCTCAGAGAAGGAAGGACTCCTACCAGTCACCGTACTGCACTAACACTCTATCCCTGGCCTGCAAGTATATTTCCTCCAACTTTCTTGCTTTGATTTTCATTATGTTCTTTGAAAATCCCTAGCAAAAAGCAGTTACTTTTGTCAGCAGTAGCCTTTCCTATAGTTCTAAATATTGAATGAGTTAAACCAGTTTGTAATAAAATTAATCATATATCAAAATTGGCCTTCCAGAATATTCCATTTACATATTTATTTTCTTTTTCCTAGTACTACATAGAGAAGGGAATCTTTTTGGGGCATGATTTCCTGTACTATATCTCTAGCAAGCCTGCATTCTCATGGACTAAGTAGCTGCAAGTTCTTTGCTACGTTTTTCTTTTTTTTACAATTTTCTTTGTGTTGAGGATCCAGAGAGCATATTAAAAGTATATAATGCATTATAGAAATTTCTAAAACTAGTTAAATACATGTTGATAAGGTTATAAAGCCTAAATATAAAATAAAAATAACTATTTGCTTCCAAAATCTCTCATAGTGTTGTGCCACACTCAGTCGCCCTTCATATACTTTGATTCTTGCTCTGTGTTAAGGTCTTCCTCAGCCTCTTGCACGGATTGTCTCATTGTATCCATGTCAGATTCCATGGTGAGGGTGCAATTATTAGTAATTTCATCATGAAAATTCATCTCCACTATAGCTATGCCCTTTTCAATAACATACTAGTAGAACGTGGAAATGATGACAATGGGCTACTTCCTTATATAGCCTTACAAATGTAAAATTAACTATATATAAAAATAAGTATCTTCTAAATATATAACGTAGTTTATTTTATTTACTTGTTTATTTTTGTCTTTTTGAGACAAGGTCTCACTATGCAGTTCAGGCTGGCCTTGAGCTCACTTTTTGTAGCTCAGGCTGGTCTCGAACTTGCACCGATCCTCCTGCCTCAGAAACTTCAAGGCTTTATTTTATCGTACAGTGAAATAATACATTCTCAGCTTCTCTTATATTCCACTTAAAGCCATTAGTTGTGTTGAAAACCAAAAACTCCACTTAATCTTTAAAATACTAATAATGCAATGGCTATAAAGCTAAAAAAATTATCTTGCCTTTGCCCTTTTTTTATTTACATCTTTTCAATCTGGATTTGTTCTGCTTTGTTAGAGCAGCAATTACTTGCAATAACATAGCCATGGCTATTATATGATACCCAGTGATTTCAAGTACTATGTTCACTCTCTTGATGTCTTCTGACCCTTTGGTATTTTTTTGATCAGGTAGTGGGTTGTGTGTGGGTGGGCAAGGGAGCAAAAGGATGACTGTACAGGTGAATGGCTGTACACGTTTAATTGGGACTTTTAATAGAACACTTTGTGGACTATTCAAACAAGACAGTGGAGAGCTGGGTATCCTTGACAACAGTGGAGGTATATAGCAAAACAAAAGAAAGACCAGAAGATACACAGTAGGAGATCTAAGCAGTACATCATTGGGGTAACAGCTGACAGCCATTTGGTGAAAGCATCAAAATTTGTGAAATGTATTCATGAAACATACTTTTGCTAATAGATCATTAGAATGTTTGAACAAAGGGCATTAGTAAGTGGCACAGGGGCTGAGGAGACACTTCAAAAACTAATGGTGAATGACAAATTTTCTGCGTAGTTACAAGTGAGTATAATAAGCAATACAGTTACAGATGGAAAGGAGGATTAGTGAATAAAAATAGATGGTGATTTTTTTAGCACAAGTTACCTGAATGCCATTTAACCGAGCTCTCTTATATGCACAATGGGGTAAAAATCTATGCTCTTTGTCTCAGAGGTATTGAAAACAATGCTGAGGGCAGTTGTGGAATGCCGTATGGTTCCTATGATATTAAAGTGCATTTCTCAATCACTGTATGTAAAATGCAGCCATAGATATTTATTTCCCACGGATGGATGGCTCACTTCAGTAACAACTCAGAACTTTAATTCAGGGAAATACTTAATTTCAATCTACATGTCTGAAATGGGTATTTGTTGGTGGAAAAGCAAATGTCTTTGTCTTCAAATTCCTCGTGTCACTGTGAATGATTCAAAACCAAACGAATGACCCATGAGATTTTACCAGATGCCTGGAGTCCCCAGCTAGTGATGCCATAGTGAAGACCTGAGAGATAAAAGTGATACCAAACCCTAGCTACAACGGTACACCCTTGAATCTAGTTACACCACTGGGAGACTTCTCATTTTATCACAGAATCCATGTCCAAAACGAGTTAAGACTCACAATGTGACTTGCAATAAAAAAAAAATTAACTAATAATTGGACAAATATTAATTAATATTAAAAATTAAAATTAAAATTTAATTAATCTTAGTTAAAAGTTATGCTGGTTAGGTATCACATATCAATGTTTTTAGAGAATTTATGATGAAGCAATACTTTTGTCATGCAGCATGAACTAGTTTTGGAAGAACTACCGATAATATGACAGACAGTTTGAGGTATGTGGGCATACATGATCACTTCTTTCCACAGATCCTGCTCTCACACAATGTGTTTAAAACAATTAGCAAGAATTTATCCATTCAAGTCCTGGCAAATGACATACAAAGTCATCTCATAAAAGGCAGTCCATGAATAATAAATAGAGAGCAAGAGATTTAACCAGGAAAAAAAATATAAATCAAAATGTTATTTGAGGGGCTGGGGAGATAGCTCCGAGGCACAAGTGCCTGCTGGGCAAGTGCAAGGTCGTGAGTTCGAACCCTGGTCCCACAAAAAAAAAAAAAAAAAAAAAATGTTATTTGAAGGAATTAGTTAACCATAACACATTAGTATTAATTTCTTAGTTTTAACAAACATATAAGGTTATGTAAGACATTAACATCAGCGAAAATCATTATCACTGTACTTTCTAGAAATGTAAAATTAAAAACAAAATGTTGTTTTGAAAACACATACATTGTAAGCCGGGTGTGGTAGTACACGCCTGTAATCCTAGCACTCAGGAGGCTGAGGCAGGTGGATTGGTGCAAGTTCGAGACCAACCTGGGCTACAAAAGTGAGCTCAATTTTAGTCTGAACTGCATAACGAGACCCTGTCTCAAAAAGACAAAAAAAAAAAAAAAAAAAAAAAAAAAAAAAAAAAAAAAAAAAAAAAAAAAAAAAAAAACCACATACATTGTCTATATTGAGCTGGTGAGATTTCCTTAGCAGTACTATAAGTTGTACTCTGTATGCTGAAGTATGCTGCATGTATAGTTCAATGATGTGGCAAGTGAAAGCCAACCTTTTAGGGGTTGGTTTGATGATTGACATCTAAATTTTAAAAATATACTTACACCTCTGCACCAAATGACCTCTTCCAAAAATAATGCTGAAAAATAATTCAAAGTTTGTACACATTTTCATTTAGGTAATAGACTGCATTACTTAAAAATCAAGGCTATGTCTATGTCCTGTAAAAAGATGGTAACAAGTGATGGAGTATAGATACTATTAGAATGCAGTACTATTCTACAACATATCATAGTAGGTATAATTACCTAACCTAAAAGGGACTTTGCTGGGTTTTGCTAAGCGAAACAAAAGCATATTGACATGCTATTACTCCAATTGATAGACCACAACATGAATTATATTACATGTCCGTTTATAATAAGAACACATGCTGAATAATTTTTTTGTTCTTATCTTTCATTTTCTTTTACCCTATAAAAATTTACTTTCAAGAGAGTATAGTAATAATTGATATGACATTAGACAAGGTACACATATAGAAGACTAAGATGACAGATATTTCAAGCATGGTTTTGGTGTTACACATTGTTCTCCTCAATGCAGTTGCTTAGTTCAGCATAGAAAGTTAGTCAGGGTGGGAATTCTACCCATTAACTGCTATTTTCAAAAACCTGATGGATGATGAAAATATGTAATATAACCTGTGTTAAATTTAAACAATAAAAAAATTAAAAAATAAAATAAAATAAAAAATAAAAATAATTTAAAAAAAACCTGATGGAAATTGTCAGGACTATTGCCTTATCCAATTGACCACTGGCAAACTAGACAGGCATGAACAAAATATACAAGAATTCTTGGCTTAATAGACCACATAATGCAGAGTAAGTTAAGAGCAGCATATGCATGTGCAGTAGAGTGGGATAGAGAGTGCTCAGTGACAAAGAGAAAAATAAAGTGGAGCAGAGGACTAAGAGTGGTCTGGAAGTTAGTGATGCAATTTATCATTTGTTAAAAGAACTCTGAAAAAAAAAGGTGAATGTTGAGCAAAGACCTGAATTTTGAAAGAAGCTCCATGGATTTCTGGATGATGTACAATCCAGAGAGATAGAAAAGTAAAACAGGAGCAGGCGTGAGGGCTTGGGACAGCTTTCACGTACTGGGACTGTGAAGAAGAGTAAGAGGTCAACAGGAATAGACTACAGAGGCCATTGTAAAGACTTGCTTGAGCCGGGCGTGGTGGCGCATGCCTGTAATCCCAGCACTCGGGAGGCTGAGGCAGGAGGATCAGTCAGAGTTCGAGACCAGCCTGGGCTACAAAAGTGAGCTTAGGACCAGCCTGAGCTGCATAGCGAGACCCTGTCTCAAAAGGACAAAAAAAAAAAAAAAAAAAAAAGACTTGCTTGAGGGACTTGACAGTAAGGCTGACATGGTATTCTGTTTATCCCTCAAGTTTCATATGTTCACAGGTGAGGTTGTTGGCAGGGGACTGAATCAAGAAGGCTCTAGCTTCACTGGTTGATTAATTCATGGATGGGATCACATTTTAATGGTACTATAGGTAGGTGGTGAAAACTTAAGAAGGCAGGCCTAATTGAAGAGAGTAGTTCATAGGTGTAAGACCTTGGGGTCTGACAGATCTGGGCCTTCTGCTCTTCCTCTCTGGTTGACTTCCACTCTTCTCTGCTCTCTGGTAGCCATGAGGCGAGCACATTTCCTCTGCCACACCCTTCCCTCATGCTTTCCTCTCACCATAGCCAAAAAGCAGTGAAACCAGCTGATCATGGACCAAAACTTCTGAAACCTGGGCCAAAACAGATCATTCTTTCTCTTAATTGCTTTTCTCAGGTATTTTGACACAGTGTAGGAATGCTGACTTGCACAAAAGCTTTCATTTATCTTTTACAGAGACCAGTCCTGTTACTGTTTTTTTTTTTTTTTTTTTTTTTGTGAACAGAGATTACAGGCTGCAAATGTCAAGACAAGATAGTGTCTTACAAAGGCTGATGCAGAGCTCCAGGACAACAATGGTGGTGGCTTCCACCTAGGAAGTAGCAGAGGACATGGCCAACAGTGAACAGATGATGGAGTTATTTCTAAACTATATTAACTGAGAGTCTTGGATATGGAATAGTGGCTGGGGGAAGGCTGTAAATCACAACATACCATAAAACTTTGACATGAAAATATAGGAGGAGGAAGTTATTTTTAACTCAGCTGGGGAAGGTCGGAGATAGGGACAATTGGGAGGTAAAATCAGGAGCTCAATTTTGAACATTCTAGTTTGGGATAGTTATTAGACTTCAAGTGAGTATGTTAAAGGAGCAGTTGAATAATTAAATGTGGAGTTCAAAGAAAATTTCATGTCATATTGGGTCTCATAAAAGAAGAGAGATATAAGACTGAGTGAGTCACAGGAGTGGCAGTGATTTTACATGCTGAAGAGTCAGCGAGTGAGTCATGGGTACGCCTAATATGTGGAAAGGAAGGATGCGAAACTGCAAAGAAAAGTGAACGGAAAGATGAATGAGGGAGGAACAAGATCAGTCTGGAAGCCAAGTGAAAGAAGAGAACATTTCAAGGAGAAGAAATTGACCTTCTGGGTTAAATGCTACTTGTAGATCTACTAAAAGTAGCCTGAAAGCAGACCCCTGAGTTTAGCAACATGCAGGTCTTCAGTGTGCTCTAGAGCTTTACCAGAGTGCTCAAGAGTGTGAGTCAGGTGACAGTGGCTGTGGACAGTGACTTCAAAGATGAAAGAATAGAGGGAGACATGGAGTTAGGGCCACTGCTAGTGGGAAAAGTGGGATAAAAGCAGATTTATTATATGTCACATGGCAGTATAATTTATGCATACATTTAAGATTCAAAAGAGAAGAATTTATGGTGAGAGAAAGACAGGAGAATTCCTGGAGTGAGTTTTTGAGCAGGAGAAACCATATTATGTGGTCTAATATCCAATTCATATTCATGTGTGTGCAATTCTATCTCCCTATTCAAATATTATCAGTGGATTCTGTGGGTTTCAGGTACTCTCCATTTTCTCTGATTTTCAAAATATTTCCACAATGATTTTTTTTCAAATTATACCTTTTATGACCAGAAAATAGTAGGTTAACAATGTATGACAAAGCAATGAGCACTTCTTTAAATTTTGCATAATCTACTGTCACAATAGCTATGGAATAAAAAAGACTGAATACACAATTGGCAACCCAGACTAGGAGGCAGGATTCTACCTGAAGTTTCCAATGATGTCAAGGAATGATCCTGCACTTTTATCTAGTACTTTATACTGATAGAACTCATTATTAGATACTTACCCAGCCAAATTATTCAATCATATTAGTTACTTTAAAAAAGATGTAATAATCGTATTACTTAAAAAAAGATGGAATAATAGTTACTTAAAAAAAGATGTAATAAAACACATATATAAGCATACATAATCATATGCATATATAGAGGACACACACAAATGCAAATAGACATAAATACATTCACATAAATTCATACAAACAGATGCGTACATGTACACACAAGCACAAATTCATATACACAGTTCACTCAGGCCTTTCTATCTCTGGTTCAGTCTGGAAGTCTGTGATTTTCTTCAGTGCATCTTCTACCCACAGACAATTTCTTCTTAGTTGGACAAATTTGGAGATCATTCTGAAGTTCTTAGGGAAATCTTCCTTAAAGTGGCATAAATACCCTGGCCCCAAACTAAGAATACCTATGACAAGCCCAGGTCATATCTTATGTGGTAAAGAAAGTAGCTTGGGCACACACCCTTGCACCACTGTGGAGACTGAGATGCCCTTAGCTTTCTTCCTTAGAGGTTTGATGCAGTGTATAGGGAATTTTCTTCCTTCACTGAAACAGGACATGATATTCATGCGTGTAATATTTATGTGTGTCCAAATGCAATTTTAGAAATTCTACAGGCATACGTTCACCTCATTCATAAACATGTGGATCCTGCTTAATTAGACTGTAGCCATCTTGAGTCGTAACTACCATAGCTGCCTCAGAGTCACCCTAAGCCAGTTTCCCCTCATCCTCTCAGCAAGTTAAGCACTAGACAGGTATGCAAAGTTCCATGAGCAGACTCGGCTCCAGGAATGTACCTGTCCTTCTGGTACTGGCCCAAGCTGAACCCCTGGTTTCTGATTTAGATGAGGTCAGTTTTCTACTGAGTAGGATTTACACTGCACCTTCTGCTCCAAATGGCTGTGGAGCCCCATTTGATCCTGCTGTCACCATAGCCCACATCTGCGACCCAAATTTTTTTCTGGATGTGTCCACAGAAGCTGCACTCTGCTGTCCTATACCTGCCTGGGTCTTTTCTTTAGCTTCAGCACATCCGAGGTTCGTTGCCATGCACTGGTGCCAGTTTGCCCAGAATGGCAGATGTGGAGCCCAAATTACATATTATTTTACCTCTTCCTATTTCAAATTGAAAAAAAGCATAAAAAGCTGTGCATCAGACACAGATTTGGTTTTCTTTTAGTGAAAACTCCTATTTCTAATGAAAAACATGGATGTGATAAGTTTTTAACTTTTAATTTGTACAAGCTCTGCCACCAAATATCATCGGGTAATAGAAGGACAGAGGAAAATATATTACACTGTATTTTCCCCTTTCATGATCTATTCTTTTGCCGCATATCCATGCACTAGTCATGTGTCCTGGATGTTGCATAAAGAATAGTAAAAAGTAATGATAATTATCAGCCTGAGCTCCTGAGGAATGGAGAAATGACCTGTGAATTTATTTCTATCTTTAGTATGAGCACGACTTCTGGAATACAGGAAATGCTCTATGGCTTTGTACAATTCAACATTTGAGTTAAAATATACTTTCAAGTTACCATACTTTCTGCAATAGTATTTGAACAATAATCATGGCCCAAATCCTCCCTCCCCCCTCACGAGGAATTGGTATGATAGAGAACGACAGCAGGAGATACATCTACTAGACACTGAGAAAAGTTTCCATGTAACGTGCACATACACAAATGCACGCACATAGCACAAAGGGTGCATAGGTGCCCATAGGTGAGGACATCAGGCCCATTCGGTTCTACAAACAGTATGCAAGCTGTGCAAAGCGACTCATATCAGGAAAAAGGTGACAATCTTCTGCTTTTAAACACAGAAGGATCTCGAGTCATGAGCTTTATGCAGACATGTAGGTACCAAGATATAAACCACATGACTTGTGTCACCCTTAATTTTCTCTTTTCTGCCCCCTGCACTTGTTAGGTCACTTAAGTATTCAGAGTCACAGCTACGCAGTTCCTCAGTGGCATGGCTGTTTTGTTCCTCAACCCACCACACCGTAAGTGACAAAAGCCTCTTCCCAAGGAGCCGTGCGACGGGCTCTCCACACTGAGGTATATTTCCCTGCCTCCCTCCTGCCCCAAATTCCATACTCATGGCACAGAAGCACAGTTAGAGATGAAAAATATGGTTCATTATCTTGGTAGCGCAGAGAAAAATGTTATGGCTTTATTTAGCAGTTGCTTTTATGCTTTTAAAAACATGTTAATTTCATTTTTTATGTAATTGTGCATTAAATCATCTCAGACAACTGTGTGATTTGGAAATAAAAGTCCAACAAAATAAGTAAAAGCTGTAATGTGGTTTTGTTTCCTTACTGCTTTCTGCAGTCTGTTTTTATGTTTCTCAAGCATTAATGTCTCTATTCCTTCCTGGGAAGATTAATCTGGGGGCTCCCGGAGTCACTTGCCTTCCTGTCTTCGGCTCTCCATGCACTCAGAGCTTTTCCCTGTGGTTTTGGCATCTACTACTCATGAATTACCAGTCTCAATGGTATTAGGACTTATAAAGTCTCCCGCTCCTTTAGTCTGCTCCTTAGTAGAGCCGCCAGCTGGATGATGACCTCAACTTTCAGGAAGGTATTTTAAGCGACGTAAACTGGTGCAAGAAAAATTGTGAAAGGTAGGTTTTCGAATACCATGTTGTTCACAAACTAATACTTGTCGTTTTCTTGTACAAGAGAGTATAGGCGATGGAACGTACATAGAGGAATTCAGCATTTTCTTTTCTTTTTAATTTAAAGAAGAGTGGTCCACTTCACACGCAATATCTTCCATCTCTCCCATCTTAAGTGTATTACGGGGTCTTAGACTGTCCGACGGATGTTGGGATGTGAAGATGGATTTGGGGTGCCCAAGAAGGCCACCTTGCTAGGAATTTACTCCAGAAGCATTTCACACATGCTCTCTTATCCATGTGAACAATGTCTTTCTGCATGCTTTATTTAGAGTGTCTCAATGCAGATGATTGTTAGAAAGCCTGGCGCTTTTGTGTGGAAGTGTACACCACAGATGTGTTGTAACCAAACCCAAACTGCAGGAATCTATCGCTTCACTCCCTAGAGGCAACAAGTTCAAAATCCTCATAGCCGCTCCCCTCTGCACACATCTGTGTGCAGTTTGACTTTTTTCTAAAAACTTTTTTTTTTTTTTAATCTTTATTTGTGTCAATGTCTCACTATGCAGCTCGGACTCATAGTGAACTTCCTGTCTCAACCTCCCCAGCACTGGGATTACAGGTGTGCACCACCACACCCAGTTTCACTGGCTGGCATGGTGCCAGGCCGGCATGGCATGTAGTGCTGGGTATTGAACCTGGACACTTGTGCTTGCCAGTCAGGCACTTAGATCACTGAGCTATATCCCCAACCTTAATTTTTTTTTTTTTTTTAATAAGGCCAGTCCTACTGGGTTAACATTGATCCTAAGGATTTTACTCTAATTTATTAGCACTGTGAAGATCCTATGTCCAAATAAGGTCATGTTCTGAAGGAATAAAGGTGAACACTTCAATATATGAAGTCTATTATACAAGGCAACCCATAACAAAAACATATGTTTTGTTCTTTTCTCTAAAGCTATTAAACCAATGTGAAAATATATAGCTTTCTATAGATTAACTACTTTCCTATTTTAAAATAAAATTTTATGGTAAGACATGAATAAGTACAATGAACAAACAAACCTATTCTTAATTTAGCTGTACCATAACTCTCAAGACGGATATGTGTGTTTATGTGTGTGTGTGTGTGTGTGTGTGTGTGTACATGCACACAAACCTATACAACAAGTGAAGTATGTACACCTAACTAGCAGTCAAATTAACTTCTGCCTGAGGCTACTATGAAATGTCAATTAAACTGCCAAACTTTCAGAGCTTGGTACTCTATCTTTCTGCCTTGGGGAGCTTTTGTATTCAATTTATTGTTAAATAAAACAGTGAACTTGGTAGCAGAGTTAGATTAACAAAGTATAATGACAATTTTTTGTGTGCTTGAAAATAAGGTGAACTAATATTTCTGGAGTATAAATTGATGGAGATTTAAGATTTTGGGGGGTATTTGTAACTATTTCAAGTTGAGCAGGAGAAAAAGAATGCACTCACTACCTTGTTTGATTAAAACAGAAATCCACAAGGAATTAGACTAAAACCTAGTAGTCGCCTTTTAAAAAGCCTTTTTGTTATTACTACTTAATATTGCAATAGGAGATACTTATGTTGGAAACCAAAAGAAACTGTAGGACAGCTAGGGGTCTTGAATTTAAATATTTTTTTCTTTGACCCTTTCAATGCTACACACACACACACACACACACACACACACACACACACACTCTCCTAATTTAATTTACTTGTCTGCATGGCCCATTTACCTGATTATGCTGCTGAGATGAGACTGTTGTCTCTCAGATCAATAGGGGGTGGAAGGAAGTGTTCAGAAGGTTCTCGGGAACAAGGAAACATTTTTGTCTGCTCAGACTTTCAACATCAATTATTATTATTAGTTTTTAAGGGAAGGGTCTACAGGGTGTTCAGGGTCTCATACTAGATTGGACTCTTGGTGATCCGCCTATTTACAGCCTCCCAAGTGCTGGGATTACAGGTGCACACCACCATATCCAGTCTCAATTGCTGTCTCAGCACACCCTGGGTGCCAGGACAAGGCAGGTCCTTGGAATGAACCTCGAGCCCTGAGCTTGCTTGTAGGTGTCAACATCTGTTATTATTGAGATTTTCAATAGGGGCTAATTTTGTGCAGGGATTGGATTGACATTTTCATGTACATTCTAATTTATTTATCGTAACATTCTGATGTAACAAATGCATCTGATTTTCTACTTAACAGGTGAGAAAAAGAAAAATCAACAGAGAATAGGTGCATGAGTCAAGGTCATAAATATCATAAGTGATACCGCTGCAGCTGTTGAAAATTTAACATTGTGAAAAACGGGAAAAGTGGAATTTAATGTAGCAGAAGAAAGATTCTCTACTGACAGTCACAAGGTACTTCTGGAAGAACTGGTATTCCTCATCTTGAGCCAGAGAAGATGGTTGGAGATTTGTATTTTGCTGCAACTAGCATTTACTGAGTTGTTACTAGTGGACAGGCACTGACCTAGGTATTTATGGATAACCCTTCACCTAATCTAACTGTTATAGTTTGAGTTCTAACACTGCTTCCAATACCTGGACCCTAATAGCTTGCTCTAGAGATCACCCTAACCACTCTTTCTGTATTATCACATTGTGATCAGGTAAAACAACTTACTCTGTTAGTCAACAAAGAAGTTGATTTATCAAATTCTTATCCACCAACTTACTTATACAGTATTCTTAAAACATTTGGGTATGTTCTCCAAACTTCTCACCTCAGTAATACATAAATGAATGAAAGTAATAAATCATGTAAAAATTCTTGGAAAAAAGAATTCTTGGAAAAGAATAAAAACTTTGATGAAATAATTTATCAAAAATTTTCATTTTTCAAAAAAAAGAAAAAGTTTAAACCAACGATTTGAATTATCCTTGACAAAAGAGACTCAGTTCTTATGACATATTCATATAAACAGTTAATACGTAGTCATAAAAAATAGCTTGTGTAAATTGTAAAGAGACTTGCAAATTGCAAGGGAAACTCAGGAAGTTTTAAGTGATACTATTGTCTCTACAGTAGGGTTTCAAATATGTAAAAATACATTTAAAAGTGTGCAAAGGAAACACATAGATGAATTAGCAGAATTTGTTCATATTCAGGTGGCAAAAATTAAGTAGTTTCCATTCATGCCTTGCAGCACCTTTTAAATTTTATATCAGTAGTGCATATTACTAACATAATTAAGGAAAACTCATATTTTTGAAAGATAACTATTTCAATAGGATGCTTTCCCTAGCTAAAATAACTACCCCACAATTTATGTATATTTAATGCCCTATAACAAGGGTCAGAAAATTTATTCTGTAAAGGTCCTGTTGGTAAATATATTAGGTCCTTCAAGTCAAAAAGAAAATTAGGAATACTGTATAGATACTGTATAATAACAAGATAAATATCTAAACATGAGTCATGGAAATGAAGTCGTAATAACATTAACCAGCTAAAATTTGTTATAATGCAGAGCTACAAACGGAAGCACCGAAATTTTTTTGCTAGCACGTTAACATCTCACCTAATTGTGGATCAAAGTGAGCATTCCCTTTCAGCAGCATTCACTGCACATGTTCATGAGTTGGTGCTGACTTGTAATGAGCTTGTATTTATTTCATCTTTGAAAATGACTCTTCACACAGACAGGTGACACATGTGGCACTCAAAACGTTGTCATTATCCCTGCTTTACTGTGATTTATAGTGCGCCCAGTAGTGAGTGTCACATATGGTCTCAGTTGCAACCATACCTCTGTGCCTTTGTAGTGTGGGCACCTCCACAGACAGTGCCTAACTCAATGGCATGGCTGTGTGCCAGTAAAACTTTATTTATGCAACACTGAAATGTGAATTTAAAGCAATTTTATGATATAAAATCTAATATCCTGCTTTTGAGCTTTTGAATACTTAACTATGAGGAAATTTAAAATTTTTCCAAATATAACATTCTACCCAAAATAGTGAACATATTTTCAGGGAGTAGACAATAAGATGCCAGTCATAACTGATCTGTGAGCTGATGTTTTGTGAGTCCTGCTCTGGAAGCAGGCAAAGGACTTGTGCAAACTCATTAGTTCATCTTTAATATCACCAAATGTGTTCTTATACTCTTTTGAAAAGAATTAGAAAACTATGCTAAACAGTGTCTCTGATTTCTCTGTAAATTAACTTGTTTACAGGCAAAAAGCTACAAGTCAGGTGCTAGGAAAAGCTTAAGACACATTTTGAGAACATGTATATGGAATCAGAAAGACAAGGTCCTTCTTGGCTAAACAAATCCAATGGAATAACTTTCTAAGAGGTATTATCCAATATTCAGAGGCTTACACATAAATGTACCAAGTCTCCTCAAGTTCATCTCCTTCTCTTAAGTTTACATTTTTTTCTCCACTTAGTGGGTGCCTGAGATCTCCGCCAAACAAAACATCCTTTTGTAGGTTTAATATGAGCTTTGAGCAGGGAACTATTTGACAGTGGTTGAAGAATCTGAAGTATCTACAAAATAGCAAAGCAAGTAACTAATCCAATTAAACATTTAAGGGCTAGACAATGGAGAAAAAAAAAAGACATTTCTCCAAAGACGACATACAAATGACTGACATGAGTATGAAAAACGCTCAGCTTCATAATTTTCAAGGAAATTCAAATCTATACCACAACATTATTTTACACCTTTTAGGATGATGTCTATAAAATAGAGATGGCCAGAGAGTTAGTTGGAGTAAAGTGACTGCTTAGGCAGACCCAGGGACTAGGGTTTGATCTCAGGTATGTAGTGTAGGCCCTGCCTCCAATGTGTGCAGAGATGGTGATTGAGACTAGGTGTGGTGACGTGAGCCTGTAATCCCAGGGCTTGGGAGGCTGAAAACAGGAGAATCACTAGAAGTACAATCTGTGCAGTGAGATCCTGTAGAACCTGTTCTAAATACATTTTTTAAAAAAAGATCGAGTAAAGATGTGAAGAAATTGGGAGTCTTCAATATTGCAGACATAAGTATGAAGCTGTGAAGAAGAGTATGATGGTTAATCAAAAAATAAAGAAACTGGAGCTGGGGAGATAGCTCAGTAAAATAAGTGCAAGCACAAGGGCCTGAGTTCAATCCCTGGTTCTGAAGAAAAATCCTGAAAGAAGAAAAGAAAAGAAAAGAAAAGAAAAGAAAAGAAAAGAAAAGAAAAGAAAAGAAAAGAAACTATTGCACGCTCACAAATTTCATTGCCGGACTGCATTAGTCACATTCTAGTTTCTGGGACAGAACAACGCAATACTCGCAAATTAAACTTGGAAAGGTGTAAGTTGGCTCAAAAGTTCAGTGGGCCCACTTCCTTGTCAGCTGACTGAAAAGCAGAAGGTAGCACAGGAGAAGAGCATGTGGAAGAAGGCTGCTCACCCAGGGCAGGGACAGGAGATGGGAGGGGAGAATCTGCAGGGAAGAGCACGCTCCAGGTTAGACCCATAGTGAGGTTCCTTTTGGGACCATGCCCTCTCTTGGAATATCACATTCAGTTATGAATTCATTAGTGAATTACTGATCCTTCATAATTTAATCAACTTCTAGAAGTCCAACACATGAGGTTTCCTGGGTTATTTTGTGCTTGCCCAGGATTCTCTAATTTATAAAAAAAAAGTTAGTGTTTGCAGCACATATGACCATATATATCATGGGGAGTTGATACACGCACAAATTTTAAGCATTTTCTCCCTCCTACCACTTCTTTCTCTCCTTCCATTTTTTTCTTGGTCCCCTTCCTTTATGCAAAACATCTATGCCCAATTTCTCATATTTTATCCTTTATTTTGCTCCTTAATTTTTTTCTGATTTACTCACATAAGAGAAACTATGCAATAAAAAAGCTAAAGTGTCTTAAAATTAATTAGCTGTCCACTTTGCATATCTTTGTTGCAAAGTTCTTCCCTTAAAAAGTGTTCTATAAACCATTCATAGTATTACAATTACCTAGATCTCTTATTAAAATACAGAGACTTCCAGCCCCAAGATATTTCCCAAACCATTACCTTTGGAAAACTAAAGCTGAAGAAACCACTTCAGGAAAACAAGTATATTGCCATCTAGAGAGATTTCATTTTCACAAGTAAGCCAAAGTATAAATAATTTGAGGGAGAAAATAAAAAAAATTGATAGTCAGAAAGCAGGAGGAAGATATTCTACAAGTGGGAAGGTTATCAAGACATGGAGGCAGGGAGGAGGGCAGGAAGGGAAGAGAGGAATGAAATAATTGAGATATGTTATCTATCTATCTATCTATCTATATATATATATATATGTATATATATCAATCCAATGCAATGACTATAACCATTGTCTAGCTTAAAAATATACTAATACAAATAAAGAAGAATATTCTAGACCTTATTCCATATTAATTTATACAGATAATTTGTTTCCATTCACTTGTTTATAAGATGAAAATTTGTTCAATGAAGGAAAGATATTTTGAAAGATAATTTTGTACCTGACAGAAGGGTATACAGTTTTGGTGCAAATGAAGCATTGTTTATTCTGCATAGCCATTTTATAAGCTTATCATGGGACTGTTTTATAGTCAACGTGGAGAGAACAGGGAACCAAGTTATCAGTTAGGAAAATTCCCAAAACAAGCCTCAGGTAGGGTTGGAAAGAAGAGATGGGGACCAAACCTTTAAAATGCCTAACTTCTTAGGAACATGGGTTCAAGTGTACCAAACAGTAATGCAGAAGTAAAAGTCTTTTCCGAATATTCATTTTAAATTATACCAATCACGCTACTGAAGCATGGTCCACAGTGCCTTTGTAATTCATTACAATGCAGATTTTTTGACCTGTCCCAGACTTTGGACTGATAAGCACTGTACTAGGTCCAAAAATCAGAATCTAAAAGTATCTAGCCAGGCACACATTCAAGGAGAGTTCCCTAGCTATGTGAGTCCATGCTTCCCTGTGAACTGTGAAAATTTCTTTAATTTTCTCATTTCAACAAGTATCTAAGGGATCTTATTATGGTTTAGGATTCCATGCACCAGGAAATAATACTTGTAATAGAACCACAAAGATTCACACTACATAGAAAAAGTGCCAGGAACAGACATACTGCATGTGGAGCAAAAACAACGTGATCCTCCTTCATCTGAGTTGCTATGAAGAGATTTAAAAATCAAAAATGAGAACTTGATATTCAGAGTAAAAGCCTTACTTTCCCATTGGGATATTGTAATCTACTTCTTTTAAGATGATTTTCTAGGCATATCGTTTTGATCGTAATGTTTAATTCATAATTAAAAATTATCAATTTGGAAAAGAAACCTCCTGTTGTTTCTAAAAGGGTATCTGCAAACCATGCACCTTCAAATTATCTGGATGGAAGTGAGTATGATCTTTGAAGGTTTAATCCATCCTAAGCTGCTTTTTATGAATTCATTTTACCTGAAAGCCTTGGGTAAGGCAACTCCAACTCTGCACTACATATATATATATATATATATATATATATATATATATAGTTGTTGTTTTGTTTTGTCTTTTTGAGACAGGGTCTCACTATGCAGTTCAGGCTGGCTTTGAGCTCACTTGGTCTCAAACTCACACTGATCCTCCTGTCTCAGCCTCCCAAGTGCTGGGATAACAGGCGTCAGCCACCACGCCAGGCTACTTTTTTTATATGTAACCGCGTTCAAATCAATAATGTGTAAAGAAATTTACCACACTGAGATGGTGATTGAGACTGGGCATGGTGGTGCATGCCTGAAATCCTAGTGCTTGGGAGGCTGGAAACAGGAGGATCACTAGGAGTCTGATCTGTTTAGTGAGATGCTGTATATATTCACTTCATTTTGTTTTCAATTCAACTGAATGACTTGGAGGTTAAGGAGAATAAAGCACAGCAGAAACGCTTTAAATTTATTTTGGCTTAAAAGAAAGACCATGGTAACTCAAAGGTTTAGCTAACTCTGGCTTAGATCCACGGTCTGCCTTTCCCAGCAGTACATCCCAGAACAGTGTATCCAACCATACTAAATTTGCCTCCAGTTATTTCTACTACTCTAGATCTGGTTATATTCTAGATTGATATGCACATGTACACCTGTATGTCTACATATATACACAAATAGTCATATATAATTATGTTTGTTTTGTACACTATGAAAAGTAAACAAAATGCATCTGAAATCATTAACACCGCACCTGGTCCACTGCAGGTGCTCAAAGATCTCGGGGGGGGGGGGGTTGGGGTGAGAAAAAGGAAGGTAAGAAAGGATGAAGGAGCTGGGGTTAGAATGAAGAAAAAGCCGAACTAGCAGTTGAGGTAGGGAGATTAACAGTTAGCTTTCTCCTAGGTCTTCGGTGGCTTTGTGTGTGTTCCTTTTGCAGCTACCTAGAACTTTGTTTCTGTGCTATGTGATTCAGTGCGCATGCGAGCTTCTCTGGGACTGACTGAACATCATTAGACCAAGCACAATACAGAGCAATACAGAGAGGTTATTAGTATTTCATCTCAACTCTGAAAATGTCAGGCCATATCGGGCTGGTGAATTGTGATAGGAAGCCCATTCCCAGTTATCATTCAGTAACGAAGGGAAGCACTGTGCAGTGTACAAGGAGGAGGGAGACCTGGAGTGAGCAAAGTCCAGAGTTTCCTGCATTTCTAGCCTCATTAAAATATGCAGATTGTATCATTAGGCAACAGTTTCTTGGCAGTTTTCTCCTGGAGTTCAGTTGCCGGCACATGTTTGGCAGTTGTTATTACAATGAGTTAAACCGCAGCTGTATTCTTCTATGTGAAAGCAAACAACAAAGTGTGATGAAGCAGAAGCAGCTTCTGCAGGGCATGTTTTCATTTCGGGACGTTTTTACTCCTCCAGCAGGTACGAGGCTGTTTTAAAAAAGAAAAAGTAAAGGCACTGATACTTTGGGTTTTGTTCCTCCAGGAACATGCAAAAAAAGTCATACACTGCAACTTCCTGTTGTTAAAGGTTTCATTTCCAAGCTTGGATGCAGGAGATAACACACTTAACAAAACGGTACGCCTTACACCTGGACTACGTTCAGCAAGATCATCCAGAATGGCCAAAGAATTGAAAAAAAGTCATTTTAAAGATGTTCCTAAAAGGGCTGGGGAGATAGTGCTGTGGCACAAGTGCCTGCCTGGCAAGTGCAAGATCGTGAGTTTGAACCCTGGTCCCACAAAAAAGAAAAAAAGACCTCCCTTGCTTCTATCCAAGTAAGAAGCGTTTTAGTGTTCATCTCAACTTCTTTTATATCTTTCGTTTTTATTTTCATTTCTTATTTCTCTCTTCTCACTTTTCTTTGCCTCTTTAGATTATTCCCATTAATAAATCTATCCATTTATCCTCTCACCCACCTACCTCCACCCATCCATTTGTTCATATGTGTGTGTGTGTATGCAACATGGACAGGGAATGACAAGAGAGACATTCAAAATACCTTACTAACACCTCACCAGTGAATACTTTTGACATGAAAATCCACTCTCAGAGAGCCAGCAGGTAGATGGGAGTATGGAGTGCTACTAAGGAGGTGGCTTGATGATCCAAATGTTTCTTGGCTATCAATTTTTCATAGTGCAGTAATTTGAGCATGTCTGAGCAATAGATGCTAACTGCTTACACTACTACATGCAAAAACCATTTGACTTCCTTCCTTCCTTCCTTCCTTCCTTCCTTCCTTCCTTCCTTCCTTCCTTCCTTCCTTCCTTCCTCTCTTCCTCTCTTCCTCTCTTCCTCTCTTTCTCTCTTTCTCTCTTTCTTCTGTCAGCGGATCTCTAAGTACTGTTGCACACCCTGGGGAGAGTTCTGAGATCAAGGCTGTTTTCATGATAGTATTGACACATGAGTTTCCCTTCACTGCATCTGCGTTGATAGTGTCAAAGCAATGGAGAAAGAAGGCCCCTCTTAAGGGTGAGGCTGAGACCGTGACACCCTCCTGTGCCGGGGCTCATGGTACTTTTCATCATCATGCACTCACAGGGAAGACAATATTAGCTGCACTGAAGACTTCATGAGGGAGAAAAGATGCAATCATTTTATTCAATATTTATTGGCTTCAGGGTATATTTTTAAGGAGACTAAGTGTGAGGAAATGGGAAGTAAGTGGGGAAGGATTTTATCTTGGAAGAGAACATGTGATGGCAGTCTTGAGGGAAAACATTTGCGTGACTGAGTTGTTTGCTATGCATAGTTTTTGAGAGAGCGTCATGCTGTGTAGCTCATGCTGGCTTTGAACTCACGATGTGGTCTAGGCTGGCCTGGAGCTGGAAGCAGCCCTCCTGCTCCAGCCTGCTGAGTGATGGGATTGCAAGCATGCCTCTCCATACCTGGTTGCTAGAATTTTTAAATGCAAGAAAAACTATCTCCACACACTGACAAACAACTCTGGCTACACAAGTATTTAAGAGAGATTCTCTGGAAGATGAGTGAAGTGTCTGAATCACTTTCAGTAAACCAAACATATTAGGAATGCTGTTAATGCACTTTCGAGCAAAACTTCATACTGTGCAACACTTGAACCCAGCACCACAAGTACCAGAGCTTCTTGATATCGGATTGATGGACATAATTACAAACATGGATGCTTTTTGCCATTTCATAAAGAAATGCATCGATAAGTAGAACATTTGTTTATCTCAATGAATTTTTATTTTCCAAGTGACCAATCCATGGTGTTGCAAAGTTCTAGACACAGAAAGAGCCCTGTTTCAACTCCAAAAAAGGTCAATGGATTTTAATGTATCCAAAATATTCACTGATACGGTTTTGAAATAATCTCCCAGACTGTAAATAATCTGTAAGTAACTGCTATTGATTTTTTTTTTTTTTTTTTTGTTAAAACTCAAGTACAAATACCCATCATACCCAAGGAGGTTCCTCATGATCATTTTCATTTTCTATCTATATTATCTGTGTAAGGGAAGATTTTCTTCATGTACTTCAACAAAATGGAACAAACCTAGTTCTGCTAGGAAGCTACTCAATATACTTCTAAAGAACACAATGGTTTTCTTTTCTCTGACTTTGAAAATTTGAATATTTGTTTTTTTTTTTTTTTCAAAAAATGTTACATTAATGTGTCACAGATTTATTGGTATTCTGAAATCAGGGCACCAATGAACATTTTGACATCCCCCAGTTTTAATTTTTAATACAGTCAAATATTTTCAGATACACACTAATGAAATCTTTTTTGGATCACTAAGTTTTAAGACTATAAATGTATCTTGTAACCTTAATTTTGAATAATATTGTTCTAGGTGGAAGAAAAACACTGTGTATTTCATTCTTCAGCCATCTAGGTATTTAATCATTTTATGTACTTTTTGTTGCTTGCATTAGATGTTTGCAGGTATACCTAATCATAAAGTAAACCTTTCTCAGTGAACGTATTCCCTAGAAAACAGAAATTATATGTATAATTTTACAGCTTTATGATTTCCCATAATTACTTTCCACAATATATACATGTAAATGGATTAGTATTAGATATCTCAAATATTTGAGGTTTATAAATTTTTAAAAACATTATTTATTTATTTGGTACAGGGTCTTGCTATGTGGCATAGTGATCCTCTTGTCTCAGCCTCCTCAGTACTGGGATTACAGGCACACATACCTTGCCCAGTTTCTGTGGAGAACTCTGTGTGCCCTGGAGTTAGGGGGCAGGCATGGCATGCAGTATCAGGAATTGAACTTGAATTCTTACGCTTGCCAGGCAGGTGCTTAGACCGCTGAGCTATCTCCCAGACTCAGATCTACACATTTTTGATGTCCACTACTAAGTGGGAATCAATAAAAAAAAAAAAAAAAAATTTTTAAAAGAGGGAAGGAAATTTTTAAAAATTTTTTTTTCAGTTTTCTAGGATTTTGACAGCTCTTCTCTAAACATGTAAGTACATCTTTTAAATAACATTTAAACACAATGTGATGACTACTTACTGTGGGGATAAATATTTGCTTATTGGATGAATAAAAGCAGGATTGTAGTGGATCCTTGCACTTAGAACAAAATCGACAGTGTATATGAACTAATGAACTGCTTTATTCCAAGACCTATAATCTGAAGCAAAAGTGAAAACTCTTACCATCAGCATTAGTTCAGAGTATTGAGACTGAATGTGAATGTGAAACCAAACTACAACATCTCATGAAACCTGTGTTGCATGTCAGGCAAGTGGATAATACAGATACATTTTATATAACTATGTAAATACAGCTTCTAGGTAAGCTTTTGACTTTTTCCTCTGTATTTCTAAATGTTTTCACAATGGATTGGTGAACATATTTTTATTTTTAATATTTTATTATTTGATCAATATGACAGGAATTTTTGAGAGAATTTTATTTTATGTATTTTTTAAAAAAATATTTTATTTATTTGGTGCAGGGCCATAGTCATCTTCCTTTCTCAGCCTCCTCAGCAATGAGATTACAGGCGTGTGCCACCATGCCCAGTTTTGGGGCAGGTACAGTGTACCTAGGATTCCCAGGCTGGCACAACAAGCAGTACCAGGGGTTGAACTGAGGTCCTGGTGCTTGCCAGGCAGGTGCTTAGACCACCGAGCTATCTCCTCAACCTTTAGGGAACATTAGATTCAGGATAAATAGGATTTGCAATACTATAAATTACGCTTAGGAAAAATAGTTTTACAGATAGAAAACTGAAAATGAGAGAGTGGGAGAACCAACTCACATACACACATCGCTGGGATTAGAGACCAGGTTGCCTAGAATTGGAAGATGTTTGTCCTATGCAGATGTTCACTCAGTATTTCCTACCACCCAGAGACACTTCTCACAGACACAGGATCACAAAATCTCAGGTCTTTGACTTTCCACATCATCTCCTCAGACTGATGCTTTTTTGGCCCCACCCACATGGTCAGCTCCTAGCAATGCTGACAAGTCCTCGCTCTAAACCCGACTCTGACTGCATCTCCCGATCAACACTGTGCCTCTAAAATGTGCTCTATCTTACCATCAATATACAGGTATTTCTGTGAAGAAATTTAAGTTGGAAATTAGAAACCATTCTTTTCAAATACTCAAAGCACGATAACTATCTGTAAATTTACAATTGAAAAGACATTTTCAAATTGGGTAGACGCACCTGAAGAAGAAAGTTACATGAAAGGATCGGCTGGATAGCTCAGTGGACTATCGTGCCTGCACAGGAAGATGCAGGGGTCTGAGGATCCAGCCCCAGTCTGCTGTGCCAGCGCTGCCCCTGGGGCATGCTGGGATAGGGACTGAGACTGAAAGTGGTGGCAAACACCTGTAATCCCAGGGCTTGTTGGGAGGCTGAAGACAGGACAATTACTGCATGTCCGATCTGTGCAGTGAGATTCTTGAGACCCCGTTCTAAATACAGTTTTACAAAAATAATTAAAAGACAGTAACATGAAGTTGAAAGTGCCAGGCCATGCCTAGGATCAAGAAAGTGACTTCCACTCATGTTTACAACTAGTGAAAAAAAAAGAAATGAAAGTATCACTAACAATACTGACAAGAGTTCTTGCATTTGTTAAATAATTTGAGTGGATGGACATTTATATCTTGACCATAGTAAAACGTAAAAGTTAGCTACTGCTGCTCATAGAGATAAGCTTACATAGGCCCACAGCACAAAATTAACCATAAAAGTATTGAAGCCCTTTTTGAGAAAAATATGAAGGGAGAACGATGGCAAATGTTAATACATAGTATAGTGCTGTCATTGAAGAACTGAAAAGCTTTTAGGTTTTCTTCTTGTAAGTTATTGTGTTTGATTTTAGGCTTTCAATTCCCACCCCAATTTGTTTATTGTCCAGTGGGGAACTAGAAAAGTTATTAAATTCCTCAAGGTCAGACAGAAAGTCATGGCTATTCTTAGGAAAGGGGCTTATGTGTCCTCGCATCCTGGCAAGGCCCTATTGCTTCCTGCACTGAATGGGCCCGTGTGGAATGAAAGAATGCTCTTAAGCAAATTCCAATTATGGTTTATTAACTTCACACGTAGCATTTATCTTGCAGTTTTCAAATATAGCAGAACCAATTAAACTGTCTGTTTAGCATGACATTTTTTTTAAACTTTTAATTTTTCTTGAGATAAAGCCTTTACATAAAGATAAATGGAAATTATAGATATGAGGAGAAGGGACAAAGTCACTACCTTTCAGGTCCCACCAGTCTGCTTTCTCCCTCAATATAAAGTAAGCACGGCAAAACCTTTTGTTCAGGCACTGAAGGGCTAACATCCTCAGCAAAGTGGTGAGTCTTGTTTGGACATGACAGATGGCATGAAAATTAGTGATTTAGCACATTTACGAATTTGAAATGAAAGCCCATCAGGGCTGGTGAGATAGCTCAGCAGTCTAAAGCACCTGCTTAGACAAGCTCAGGCAACTCAGGGACAGTGGTTCAATCCCTGGCACCACATGCTGAGCCAGCCCCACCCCCAGGGCAGGCTGAGCCAGCCATAACATAAATAAGTGGAGAAACTGAAATAAAAACCCACCAAATTCTAGTGTTCTGTCCACTGTCAAACCAAGATTAAATAATTGCATAAAGAAAAACAGTAGGCTTACAAAAGGGAAAGCATAAAGACAGTATTTTACTTTAAATACTCTCTTACAATTTCCAGAGGTACAGTGTGAAAAGAAAAGAGGATTGGGAAAATCTTTCAGGGACTTCACTTTTGAGGTGACTCCATCAGGCTTCTCGTCAATAACGAGTGCGTTTAAGAGGCCTACACCTAAATGGGGATCACAGAGGCATGGAATTAGAATTTGCGTCTTGGATATCTTCAGAGGGGAAAATATGCAGTGCATATCTGCTCTGGAAGTTACAGGAAGAGTAGCAATAGATGTGCTTCTACTCTGAATTTCGATGGATTTCTAGCAATTTGTAGAATCTACACATGGTCTCAAGAGAACTAGAAATGTGAGCAACAAGAGATCTCAGCTTTGTTTTACTCCTGATGGAGTTGGGTATGCAGAAGAAATTTTCTGCACTCCAGTTGCGGAGAAAGAAGAGG
Organism: Myocastor coypus; assembly: GCA_004027025.1. Taxonomy (NCBI): domain Eukaryota; kingdom Metazoa; phylum Chordata; class Mammalia; order Rodentia; family Myocastoridae; genus Myocastor; species Myocastor coypus. The sequence continues at coordinate 50,083 of PVJA010003152.1, forward strand.
ATTTGCCTTATCCTACCCCACCAGCCCTATCTGCAGCCTCTTGACACTTCAGCTTGTCTCTTTTCCACTATATTACAGTGCTGTGAATTGGAGATTACTTCCTTTCTCCTCTAGATTTTCGACATAAAATCTCTTTTGACTCTTTCTCTGTTATAGGTACCATATTCGTGTGTCTATCAGCACGCTCCTACCTGTCTAACAAGAGCTGTGGGAATGTCACAGAACACATTCATGCCATATAATCTGCCACATGGTTCTGTTGAATGTGTAATTTAATTATATGACATCTCTAAGAGGTGACAACTATCTCAATACAATACAATTATCTTATCAAATTCAATATTATATACTGTTTTTTTTTAAATTGGAGATTACACCTTGAATTCTTACATTAATGTACGTACCTTTCTTTACTTTTGTGCGTAGAATTTGTTGCTGTAATTTATTTCACACTCCTTTTAAAAAGTGCTGCAGGTTCATGTATATTTTTTTTTTAAGTAAAGAGATGTCTACTACCCAGGAATAATTTGGAAAAAGATACTTGGTCACATCCCACTGGAAACGAACCATGACAGTGTTTACAAATGTAAGCTATGAGTAGCAGTAGCTTAGATTGTTTTAATCTGAACAAAATACCAAGGAAGAATTCTCATCCATATTCAGAACTGGGCAGCCAGGTGTTGCCATTAACTTTGTAGTACTAATAGCACCATCATGAGAAATACATACTTAGGGTGCTTCAGACAAGAAACTACAATATTGCTGATCCAGGGTTTAAGAGTTTTAAAATCTTCTTTTATTGCTTGATAGATGAGAAAAGTAAGGCCCAGGGATTGTCAAGGACATGTTCAAAAATTACTCAGCTACCTAGCAGTGACACAGAGAAAGGACACAGACTCCCCTATCTATCATTCAGTTATTCTTTTATCAATGTTCCATAACTAAGCTGCTAAAACCTTTACACCTACTCGACTTTCTTCAACGGTCTTCAACACATTATTTTACAACAATTTATTATTTCTAAATTTTACTGCAGAATCCTTTAGAACAAGCAAATAAACAAGCAAACTATAAATGGCTGTCTAGCTCTTCTTGCTATGCATTTCCCAACAGGGAGCCATGTGACACTCACATCATCTCGAGGCATTACTAAAGCCTTTTGCAGATTAATGAGAAAAGCCGTCTCCTCAAGTTCCCCACCCATGGAAGGCCCCATTATTCCTAGGGATCCGTCCTTATCAGTTTTGTCTTAAAACATTATAGTGGATCTTTAAAACCTACAATTGAGAAAATTTTATCATGAATGGAGAAGCAAGCATAAAAATTAATTCCAAACTACTATAAATGGTAAAGAGAACCCCTTTAAAACCAGAAAGACAAGACTATGCATACTTTGAATATAACACAGAATTTCAGAATTCTACTGGAATTTTAAGCATCATTGACATATATGAAAGAACAGTGTAAACCATTACACTATAGTCGTAATAAAATAATCAATTAATTTGTCCATTATCAATAAATGTAACTTTCATGTTGGAGATCTAGTAACAGAATTTGTTACTAGCTGTCTCAGTCATTACTTATTACTGCAAAGCCTGTCATTACTGGATTATTGAAGCTTCACTGTAGTAGACAACCTGGATATCCCTTAGACCCCACTCCATAGAAAGTTCTGCATCCAGGAAAGCCTGGCACAAGTGATCCTCTCCCAATACACCTGCACTCACCAGTCACTGCAATGTTTTACTATGGATAGAAGAGCTTTAGTCAATTTGCAAGGATTATTTAGTTAAAGAGGCATCTTTGGAAAATATGTACATGTAGAAAAAATATAAACCAATACCACGAACCCCACAAATGTGGTGAATCTTAAAACACACACAAAAAAACAAAACTCATTTGCCATATTTATGAAATAAAAGTTGAAAAAAGCAGAAGAATAAATGTAAGATTTCAGCTGTGATAGCTATGATCCCAAGTTTTCATTATTTGTACATTATCTGAATAAATTTATGTGATTTTGCTTCTTAATTGCAAATAAAAATAAAGTACAACTAAAATATAAAATGACAAGAATGAAATAAAAGCCTTACTGGGAATCAGAAAAAATGTCTCAGGAGTAATTTCTTAATGGTAAATGACGCATTAAATCTAATACATGCATCATAAACCTTGTAAGCACTTTAGAAACTATGGCCCCAATTAAAAGGTTATATACAAAAACAAACACTCCAGAAAAATGCTAGGAAAGCCATAATTTACTATAACAGACACCCATAGTTGTGTCTAACATATTGTATTTTAGTCTCACATTTAGAAAATTGATTTATAACATTAATTTAATCTTTACTTGGGAAAATAACAAATGCTTATCATAATAAGAATATAATTAAAAAAGTCTTGCAAAGTGTCTGTATATTGTAGTTTACAAGATGTCATTTTTGCACTGAAAAATATGTTTTTTAAGTAACCATCAAACATGTTTATTAAAACCTAATTACCCAGACATGAAAATGTGTGTTTTGATGCAGAGTTAAGACTAATCCCTAGTTTGATGATCATCCTTTCAGCCTGGCTTCAAATTAAAAACCACAAACTTTTACTTTTTATCTGTTGTAGAGATTAGACACTTCTGGTAGAGTATCTGAGAGAATAATTTTATAGGATATAAGGACAAAGTTCCTCTGTAAATCTAAAGGCATTATCATCTATAGCACAAGAAAAGAGAAAGTCAAAATTTAAATATATTTAGCTATGCATCATTTAGGAGGGCAGATCCATTTGCATCATTTGAATATTGCAAAAATAGACCATCAGTGGAATAAAAAAGAGTTTTCCACCAGAGAAGAGCCCAAGTTTTAAAGATAATTTGCTTGTACTTCTTATACATATTAAATGATAAAACTGCTGAATTATTTGAGTATTACCAAAAACAGCTGGATGCATATAACACATATTTCACTTGAGAACCAACATGTACTTTTATCTAAATTGCTAAAGCAGAAAAATAATGTCGAAGGGAAATGTATCTGTATGTAGCGCCTGATTCCACAGAAAAGAGAGAAGCACTATGTATTTGAGAAGATTGGGATTGAGATTAAAAAATAACCTTGCTTGGTAGTTTTATGTGTGCTGCAGATTTGTTTCTTCCTAGGAATAATGAAAAATATTAATGACAATTGATACGCAAAGTATTTGACCTATCAAAATATACATCAGGGTATTAGAAAGCCTCCTGGACTCATTCAGAGTTTCAAAACATGCTAGACCATAGCCTAACATATTTCACTTTTCTCCCATTTTCTCATTCTAATATTTTAAGAGTTCTGATACTTAGTTGTGAGATGAGCATCTGTACATATTCTAATGCTGCAAGCTAGAATATGACTATAATTTCTGAACATTCTACAGATTCTAGAAGCCCTGTCTGTACTCAGAGTAAGCTGTCCTTCCAGGAAAGCCCTTCTAATGGAGCAAGAACAGAATAGATGCCAAATTTTGGGTTTAAATTTCAAATGAAGATTCTAGACATATCTCTTAGATTTTTTCAAATATTTAATTAACTATATGAAGTTGATATTTTAATGCCCATATTGTATGAGCTGTACACCATCAATACAATCATGAAGAGCCAACAGAATAACCTATCACATTCACATCAAATTTGATTCCAGCTGACTCAGGATCATTGTTGTTTATAAAATACGTTGTTATCTTCATCATAAATCTACATTTTCACTCTGACAAACATGAAAAGTAATTACTTATGTCATGGAAGTCAGAAAAGGTGCTCTGCAGAGTAGTCTTGAGGCTTTCTTTCAAAAGCAAAAAATCACAGGTCATGTTTCCCCATCTTGAAGAAGAATAACTAGCGATACCTTAGTGTTTTAGCAAGTTTTACCCATGGTGAACATAGCCTTAGGGATCAAGCAGTTGAACTTGCTGCTGAATCCAAGGTTAGGATTCATTTCTTCAGAACTACCTGGGCCACTTAGGTCAGTGTGCTGCTTGCCTCGTGTATGGTGCACAGCACACAGATCAAGCCAGCATGGTGATGCCAGAGCTCGTGGCTCACCGTGCATCTGAGACCTCACTGTTTATCTATACACAGGGAAGGCCAATGGGGATGCTACCCAAATGAGAAAATCATTATTAACAATTTACGAACTTACTCAGAATACCAAAACATTATCAATTTTCTGCATGAGAAAAATGAAGATATATTTTGATAAAAGTAATTTCCCATTAAAAGAAGTTTATTCAGTCAATATATTTAGGGATGAAATTTTAAATTTCTACCTGAAAGAATACAAGCATATTTTTAGTTGTCAGAAAAAGTATGTTAACTGTTAAATGAAAGAAGCTTTTATGCTCTATAGCTCCTGTTTCTATTATATTTAACAATGAGATGCTGAAGGACTAACAGCACACAGCAATTTATGTATACTGAGCCACATGTGGGTTGCATGTACTGAGTGTGAATCGCATGTACTGATCATATGTGGGTCATTCAGTGTAAGCTTCTGTGATGGGAGTCAGATGGAATGGGCCTATGAGGTGGAACATGACAGGTCCCTTTAAGGTCCCTGACCTTGCAGCAGGCAGCTGTGTTGTGAACATGGTCAGGAAGCATGGTTCATGGGTCCACAAGAAGGTCTGCACTGGCTGCATGAGGAGAGGCTCCCAGAACATCAAGCTAACCTCAGGCCTCTCTCAGAGGCCAATGGGAAGTGAACCAGGTTGACGGGCACTAGCTTTATTGTATTATACACTCAAGGGTAATTTAATGCTCTTCAATTGTGAGAAGTAGAGACTATGGCCACACCAGGATAAAGCCAGAGAACAGTGATCATGAGATCATTTTCAGCAAATATCTCATTTAGATTTGTATCATTAGGAGTCAGAATTTTCATTAGTCATGCACTGTGGATGTACATGGACTCTGGCTTAGAACAACTACTGACCACGCCAGCCTTGGCAGCCACTTGGTGATTTGGGGCCTAGTCCTCATCTCTGCTGCATGAGCCTCACGTATCAAAACACAGCAGCACTTTCACAAGGTGTTTGTGAGTCCATATCAAGTGAAGGACATTCTAGGGCATGGTGCTTCCTGTGAAGTGGGAGGGGGGCTTGTGATCCCTCACTATGAAGCCCTGACTTTTATTTCCTAGGAGGAAATGCTTCAGAGAATGTGAGATATGTTTTTTAATGGAACAAAAAGAGACGCACTTACTTGTAATAATTTCTCACAGTTTCAGCAACTCAGCGACATTAAATTAACCATGTTTGGGTGCTTAACTCATCAAATGGAGACATGCAGTAAGGTAAACTGCAGGATATGTGTTCCCCTAACACTGAGTGTGCAACAGAGCCCTGCTCACACTGGATATCGAACAGTTGCCCTTGGGACCAGCTGTAATAGCGTGTGTGCATGACAACTGAAGCCATGTCTGCTCTTTTTTGGTAGGGGATCTGTCTTAAAACTTCTCCCCTTGGAATTCACATTAGTGTCACATGGTGAGCATGACATGCTCTCTTGGAAAAGTTGTGGCTCCTAAGTTCAACTCGACTGTATATACTGATTACAGAATTAAAATTGCACAGTTCAGCACATTTCTCATAAATACATAGTTCTGTATTTTCTTAGAGACTTTATTTGGAGAGGAATGATTCTCTTGTTAATACTAATACTAGCGATCTGCAAGCAAGGAAACAGCTTTGCCAGTTTTTCCCTACAAAGGTGGTCTTCATAACCCCCTGGAAGTTACTACAGTCTCTACAGAGCAAGCTTATACATTTTTTGGTTTTTTTTTTTTTTTTTTTTTTTTGACAGGGGAGCACATTTATGGCTAATGTTATAAATGAAAATGGGTCTAGCTCAAAAGGCTTCCATAAGTAATACTGGATACCAAGAAACAACAGGACATGCCTAATGTGGTATTCGTAATACAGGCTCACATCAGCAATGCATCATGGAGGGATTTTATTTATTTTCCCTTTCCTGCTATAAAACTGTGCATCCAGATAGATGATTAGATTACAGCAGATGTTAACTTCTTTATTACTTGTATCAGAAAGAGGATACATACTTGTCAAAAATATGCTCCTCAGTAATATGAGGTTGGAGACGGCATTAGGCTTCCCTGCATAACACTGCACTAGTCCCTTTATGAGAAGCGGGGAGAGCAAAGAAAACAATGCACACTCTTAGTCTCTGCGGCATATTTTCTTTAGATCGCAGGTACTTTGCTTCAAGGGTGGAACCCTTCACTCACTTCTGCTAAGCAAGTGTCTCAAGAAAAAAATATTTCCCTGAGTCAGCACACACGCAATGAGGACAAAGTGTTGGCCCGAAACCCCCCAGAGTGGTCTTGCCCCCCACTTAGCCAGTGCAGAATTACAGAGTCTCCCTGGGATCTCATGCTCAGCCATATTCCTTCTCCCACCCGTGATTTCAGAGCGATTCAAACACAGAGCTCTCAGGAGCTCTGGCTGGTTTGTTAGCAACACAATTAACATTCTAGATTCACACGTTTTTCCCTTCTAGGAAACAGAGCTCTTTGATCTCCTAGCAATCAAAAACGGATCCAAACAACTAAGACTCCTGAGAAGTTTAAATAAAATTAGCATAAGATGTCTGAAATTAAATCTGTCTCTCTTTTTTTTTTTTTTTTTTAAGATTCAGAAGTACGTGCATTGTGCTAAAAGTATATTGGTTGCTGGCTGCTTTTGAATTCAAGATAGTTACTCTAGGCTGAAAAATTACTGTGCAGAGGGAGTTGCTAACCAGGTATGTTCAAATATGGCTTAACAAATACAGTGCATGTATCTGGTAGTATGAATAACTGCTTGGAAGACAACACTACATATTACAATAAACATTGCGACATTCTTATTATTTTGTTAAGTGACATTTTGTATACATTTCTACCTTTAAATTTTAATACAATGTTGTAGCCTTCTAAAAAATTAAATAAATAAATAAATAAAATACAGCCCAGAGTGTAATAACCTTGGAATGAAATTCTGATTCAACTATTTAGCATCATTATGACATTAAATATTAGTTTTTGTTAATCTGATTTGTATCTTTTCTTTATGTATAAAACAGACATAAAATACCAATGCTTGGATGAGTTACTCACAGAGATTGCTTAATGAAATGGCTTACCAAGGCGCTTGTGTGTGCTATGTGCTAGCTACTGCTGTCAGAAATCATGCATATGTGGATCTTATTAGTAACTTGTGGTAGAAATACTGCCCAGTAGAGAACTACCACTCAACGTTTTGAGTCTCAGGACCCATGCTCAAGGAGCAAGCCTGTATGTGCTCATAAAATATATAAGAGCATGAAAGAGTTGTACCTTATATCATGGAAAAAGAAACAGAAATCCTGTATCCACTCCAGTGTTGCAACTCATAAATTTAAGCACTGGGCCATCTGGGAATTCTATGGAGCTCACAATGTTCATCATTCACCTTGGTACCTTGTAGACTGCATCAGTCAGAAGAAACTTTAGGGAATGAGCTTGTCCGTGTACATGCACACGTGTGCATGTGGCACTACGGACCTCAGCCCACTGACTTTTCCAGATGTTTCTCATATTTTTTTTTTTTGTTTCTCATATTTAACTTTCAAGAAGCGACTGCTTTTAAGTCAAGTGACTCATGCCCATCTCCACTTTACAAGTGTTATGCTTTCCACAAGCCAGGAATGCTCTGCCATCATCTATTAAACTTAAGTTAGTCTTAAATATAATGCAACACATGCCACAGTCAAAAGGCAGTCTTCAAAATTATCAAGACTATTAACTTGTGCTTGAAACAAATTAGAATCATATTAGCAGAAACAGGTTAATTTATACCTTATGTTTCTGATACTTTCACTCTTGTTTTATTGCACATGTGTATTTCTCTGCCATAGATCCTCGGCTGCTGATTTTGTCATGCTCTGTGTAAGATATAATTAAGGCATGTGTTTAGATAGATATGTCACTTTGTAAATAAACTGTTTACTGAATGTCCATCTATGGGAGATATGATGCTGATATAAAAGCAGCATAATAGCTCTTGTGAACATTAAACATCTGTGACAGGGTGTTTCTTGAAAGGAAAGTCTATACTGCGAGGGGATGAGTAACCACACTTTATTAGAATAGTTTGAGATGCACAAATCACACAGTCCTTAAGTGATGACTTTAAAAAGGGAGATTAAAAGTAAAAGGAGTTCCCTGAATCCCCAGCCCTGAGGCAAGTGAAATAGAAATTTACCCAATAGATATCCAGGAGATTTCTTTAAAAGTACGTTTTTCAGTGGTGTAGGAAAACTGACATTGTCTTTGTGAGTGTTTTACAGAGGCATTTATTTTTAGTTATACAGCTGAAACTCTCCAGCCCAGTGAACTGTGGCTGTCTGTGGTATATTCAGCAGAAGGGGGGAAAAAAGACGCTTTGCCATTAGTTCTAAAAATATCAGTGACATGTCAGGGTCATCATCTCTATGTTAAGAACTACGGAGAGTTAGAAAGAGATGAATTTACGTCTTTCACACTCAGCATCTTCAGTGCAAATAAAAATTTAAAAGGACCTTTCATAGTTTTTAAGCTGAATAGACATCTCAATTCAGTGTCTCAAAACAAGCATGCCTATAACTAATGGTATGGATGGAGTAACGGTGGGAGATAGCTCACAGGAGATCTCCACTCGGGAGTAAGTTACCTTAAAGAGATAGGATCTCATTAAATTCCTAATTTGCAATAATGCTACATACTGTGCATTTAAGATGTAAGTCTTGGAATATTGTATAGATATTGGATAACATCTCATACAGAATAAAGAGAGTGGGAGGCAACCCTTCATGCTGAATCTGGCTGTAACTAGATCTGTAATTGAGGATCAATCCCTTAACCATTATGGATCTCATTTCTGATGAGTGTGTTCAAAATAAAAAGAAGTGCTATGAAGAGGGTTAATGGTAATGAGTCTTTTTTTATGTGCATGTTTGAATTTAAACCTTCACAAGTAGTCCTTACAGAATCTAGAGCTCCACAGAGCTCAGGCCACCCCGCCTTCAGTACCTATCTGGTTGTCATCCACATGGCATCTTTCTTGGGCTGGCTTTGCTCAGCATCTCCAGTTATCCCCAGCAGATGGTTCGCATTCTTGCTATCTCCAACTTCCTAGGGTCTCTTCTCTATCCTTGGCTTTGTATTTGCTGTCACAGTTTTATGTGTCACCTTCTCAAGGACATATTGCCTACCCTGCCAATCCATTTTATGAAATTTAAGCAGAAGCTTCTATGGTCTCATAGCTTTCTATTTTGAATGCCTGAAAAACGAGCAGAACATGAATGATGCTAAGGTCTATATCAATGCCAGCACTAGCCAGGCCCTTCTGGGCCACCTTTATAGCAGCATCTGAGGATATAGTAGAACTCTGAGAGGGACTTTCCCAGATGGCCCTCAGTGTGGGGTACCCCAGAGATTTTGTTTAATGCAAAGCCAAACAAATTTACATTTTTATGCCCTCAATTCTTTCGCAGGTGGGGGTTTCCCAATTTCTGAGATATTCTCAAAGCATCTTTGTTATTGTCCTGTTATAAGATGCTTAGCCTTTCTAAAATGTCTTTTTTTAACCTCTACTGGGGATCAATCTGGAGCTTTCACACCAAGCTACATTCTCAGTCCTTTTTAATTTTAATTTTTAATTTTTATCTTGAGAGAGTGTCTTATTAAAGCATGGGGTGAAGTTGTGATCTTTCTGGTCTCAGCTTCCCAGAATCCTAACATTCTGTAATGTTAGGATTACAGAAGGTAATACCATGGTCTGAAAATTGTAATGATTACATTCTCATGGAGGTATAAATACTCCACTCTTGATAAACATTTCCTGTACTAGTCACTCTCTATCATTGCTATAAAATACCTAATGCCACCAAGCTAAAGGAAGAGGAGGGAAATGGAGATAGCCTGTGCACAGAGCCTGGCAAGAACAAGGTCCTGAATTTGATTCTTGCGGGCGGGGTAGTGGAGACGAAGCTTTAGAGGGTTTAGTCCATGCTTGGTGAGGCTAGCATCAAGGGAGTGTCAAGGTAGATACTGTATGGTAAACGGGATTGGAGGAGGAAAGCTGGTCGACCCCAGGCAGCCAAAAAGCAGAGAAAAGGAATCATGGAACCGAAGATAAGAATATAGTGCCCTGAATCATGCTTCCTGTGCCCACCTGATGAGTACGTTACTCCCAAGATCCAATCATCTTCAAAAGCATCACCTCTGAAGACATGAGATTTGGAGTGGGCATTTGATCTAAACTCTAATAATCCACAAATAACTGAAACAGGGATTTGTACAACTCTGCTCCAAAAGGAATGTTCCTAACAGCCAAATGGTAAGGGAAATCCAGTATTCATCAGGGGATAAATGGGGAAACATAAATGTAGTCCAGTCTTACATTGTTCAGTTTTCAAAGGGAAGACTATTCTGACATATGCTACAGGGTAGATAAAATTTGAGAACGTCGTGCAATGACAGTGGACAGCTTTGTGCTCAGGAAGACAAGAGTAGAGATATTGTACCATTTACATGAAATAACTAGAAAAAGTCAAATTCTTACAATCAGAAAGCAGAATAATGGTTGTTTGGAACTATGACAAGGGAGAAATTAGGAGTTCTTCTCTAATGAGGATAGATTTTCAGTTTTGGAACATGAAGAGTTTTAGAGATGGGTAGTAGTTATGATACCAGGAAGAGAACATATTGGTATGGAACTATATACCTCAAAACAGTGAAGATGGTATCAGTTATGGATATCTTGCCACAATACAAAGAATTCACCTCAAAGTTGTAGTAGTTGGTCTTCATGTAAACAGCACTTTATAGCTGATAAGAAAAAAAAAAAAAGCTACGGAAGTGAAATATTTCCTTTAGATCTTAGCTCAAGCTCTTATTTACAGTGTACTACTTTCGGTCAGGTAATAAGGCTACCTGTGACTGACTTTTCTTAGATGTCATTCAAGAATAGTAACATTCTCTCTGTAGAGTTATTATAGGGATAATATGTGTTGATACAGTAAAATATATCCAAAGTAATCTGATGAATAATTAACAGAAAATGTGTTGCCTTTGTTATTTTTACTAGTGATTTTACACTGACTAAATTTTGCCAAGAAACTTTACATATGATAGCAGCTTTATTAGCCTACATACAGCAATAAAATCTTTCTAACTAGATTGACATTAGAAAACACAATTACGTCCAAAAGTTTGCTTTTTCTTAATGTAAGTCTTAAAGTTAGAATATTTAAAAACAGTTTGATACTAATAAATAATATTTCACAATAATTCATATAAAATGTGAATTATTATGGAAATATAAAAAGTTATTTTAGAAAACTTCTGTGACCCAGGGAACATTACAAAGCCTAGGATAATCAGTAAAAGGATATATACATATATATAGTGAGGCCCTGTACCAAATATATAAAAAAAAAACCCACAAGTTGCCTTATCTCTTCCTTTTTCTTCAGTGATTGTATTTGTTTTTTTTTTTTTTTAAAGAATTTTTATTTTATTTATTTTTTTCTTGTTTCAGAACCTTTGTTTGTTTATTCACTCATTTTTATGGCTGGCTCAGCCCACCCCGAGGACAGGGCTGGCGCAGCATATGGTGCCGGGGATCGAACCGCGGTGCCTGCAGCCGCCCAAGCTCTCCCAAGCAGGGGCTCTAAACCACTGAGCCATCCCACCAGGCCCACTCAGTGATTGTATTTGAAAATGCTTGCCATTGCTGGCACATACATCTTTAGTAAATATTTTCCTTGAAACTTTCTTGGAAAATAGCAATGATAGGATTATTAGAACAACTGACAGACAAGTAGCTAATGCAAATATTTATTTCCTTGACAGAAACACAGCTTTGCCTTTCATTTTGAGATGTGTATGATATAAAATACGTTGTTTTTAAGGTTGCAGAAGAGCAAGTCGTTTTACAAAGCTCTTAAAGTTTTTGCATGTATGGAGAAGCAAAGAAGAATCTGCAAGAGGAGGACATGCATAAATGTGAGTTAGCTAAATCTTAGGAGCTATCTCCTGTGCAGTGTGATTCCAGGCCATTTAGGGTAGATTCCACTCTAGTAAGTGAATTACTTGCTAACAGAATAGAGGTTTTTTGCTACTCCCTCACTTCAGGAGTGAAATGCCAGAGGTATCAAAGAAGAGAGGACAGGGTCTTCTAACACAGTTCAGACAGAGAACAAGGCGAACAAGGATCATAAAAACAACGTATATGTTTTTACCTAAGGTAACAATATCTTCTATCTAAGAGGACAACCGCGTCTTCAAGCCACAAACAAAATGGCAGAGGCGGGTAGGGTTCCCTCAGTCTTGTGCTAAGGCATAGTAACATCCTTCTCCCCCAGAGAAGCCTCAGTCTAAGCACAGTGTCGCTCTGAGATGTCGCATGACTTATGAATGTGGATATTCCAATATCGGAGGATACATACCTTTAATACTGTCTACCCATACCTGAGAACAGATGGCATAGACTAAAATCAGCTTCCCACAAATAATTACCTGAAATGAAAATTAGATGGATGAAACCTAAAATTTGATGCTTTTTATATTAAGTCAAAATTACAAATAGATAAGCTCATTTATGTAGCTAATAAATTGAAAGCAGAACATCCATCTTGTGGAAAAAGAAATACTCTGAAATGGAAATTAATATCCTAGTGAATAAAAGCTTCGAAGCACATGTGACTTTACCTGGTCTATATTTTGTGTGAAATGGTGGTTTTACTTACAAAAATACATAATTAAAATTCTGGGATAAAGATAGATTAGTAAAAATGAGATTTGTATAGTGTGTGTGTGTGTGTGTGTGTGTGTGTGTGCATTTAAAAATGGAATAAAAAAAGTAAACTTACAGAAGGTTGAATTTAGTTAAATTCCATTTTCAGTATTTAGTGGGCATCTATTCTGCACAAACGTGGTATAAAATACAACAGAAAAATCATTATCTACTTGAGGAGTTAAGCTAAATAATTCCAAGAATTAAATATTCTGCCACCTCCTTAGGATGCTCAAAGCAGTGTGGGGTCTATGTCAGGCTTGAATATAAATAACCAGCCAGACAAAACGTGTCATCTTTTCTACAGACTAGCTCTATGCCACCATGCCAACTTTGAAATTTTAGAATTGTCAACCAACAACGGGGCTCCGTCTGTCCTTTTCTCTCCAGAGATGATCACAACACCTCCTGGGGAAGTGTCCCACACATTTAGAACATGACATTCCTTGTCACTGATAGTCAATAAGAAAAAAAAAAAAAAAAAACGCCATTTAAAATTCATTCAAAATTCATGACCTTCTAAGGACAATCTATTGGTGCCCCTTTCATCACCTTCCTCCCACAGATACTGTAGATTATTTTGTGGAGAATCTATGAAATTGATTTGTAATAAATGTCTGCTGGAGGCCAAGGTGCAGCTAAAAGCAGCTGGGCATCTTTGGAGAAAAGGTCATGAGGTTTGCATACAAACAAGTTTGAAAACTATAATCACCCTTGAATGGTCTCCTGGGTCCATGACAACTTAAAAGCTACATAAATAAACCCAAGGAGATTTGGGGATACACAGAATAGCCTTTAAAAGCAACAGTCAAATAAACTTGAATTATCAAAGATAAGTGGGACAGCAGATTCAGTTAACTTCTTTATCAACTAAAATTAATGTACTGACAAATTAAAAGCAACAGTGAATTACATGCATTCCATATCTGGCAGAAACATCAGTTGGAAAAAAATATAAAAAGAAGATGGATAATTAAATGTTTTATTTTAACATTCCCAAGAGATGTATTTGAGAAATATACACATACATCAGCAACAAGAGCATATCTAGGCCTAGGACACTCAGAAATAAAAACATTTAAACATCCAGGCCTTTTCAGGAAATTTAATGTTTTGTTTGGATTGAGATGAGTTACCTGTTTCAAACAAGAGCTATATTTTCATTTCAAAGGCCAAAGCAGAACCCAAGTGATAAACTGTACGGTTTCTGTTTGTCTATTTAGAAACTCTTTTGTTCCAGTGTTTACTCAGTGAACAAGAGACCGTGTGTGACAGGAAATTTCTCCAGTTTCTCAAAAAAGAGAATATAACATTAATGAGTCTATGAATAAACTTGGAAGAATGGCAAAGAGATAGGAATAATAGGGAAATGTGAACTGCAAAGATCGGAAGAGAAGCGATGGATTAATTTCGGGTGCTCTCCTATGCCTTACAGCTCTGCGCGCACAAATCATAAATGCCCCTTTTTGATAAGAAACAACTGCACTTGACTTATGCATTTTTTGTTATTCTCTTCTTATTTCCCATAAGGCTGTTCCAATTGCACTTGAATAACTGCCCTTCTCCTATTTCCGTCTACATCTATTGAGAGGAGATAATACAAAATGGCCTTCCACCAACTCGAAGAATGCTCATTCTAGTGATTCAGACATGAACAGTGCCTGTGATCAAGTCACTCCTTGGGCCAGGACTTTTGTCAAGACAATGATAGGTTATAGATTTGATGATGTTGTTAGCCAAAGTATGAAGGAAAGCAAAGGTAAAACAGGAAAATACAATTAATGGTTAACTGAGTGGGAGAAATTTGGGATGAGTGAAGGAAGTGAAGGAGAGGAAGAGGTAAGTGTGGAAGAGAGGGAGAGAAAGGGAGGAAAGGAGAGAGAAGGAAAGAGGAAAGGGATGAAGAGAAGAGGGACAGGGACAAGGACAGGGAGAGAGAGAGAGAGAGAGAGAGAGGGAGATAAAGAGAGAGAAAGAGATTGGGAGAGGGTAAGGGAGAGGGTGAGCAGGAGGGAGGGAAGTTGGGAGGAAGGGAGAGAGATATCTTATCTGGTGGCATTTTTCTTTGAATTCTGTATGTAGCTATGCCTGAAGCCATCCATATTCACTCCTTGATCTTCCTAATTATAGGAGCCAACAAATTCTCTTTCATCTTTTTGATGGTTTGAGCTGCAATCCTACATCTGAAACAGTAAATACAACTGACTATGCAACTACACACGTTTGAAGATGAGTATTAGACTTGGAGGAAATAAAAGATAGCTCCTCCCCCATGCTGCCTCCAGCTTTCTAGGAATGAATTCTTTTCACACATCATCAAGGAGTGACTCAAGGGCATCGTGCTCACTTCTCTGCCATTCCTTTAATGTACCTTTCTTGGTGATCTCCTGTGACCCTGTAATGTGATTATAGACATTGATGATTTATAAGAAGTGAAAATTCAATTCGAATGATTCAAAGTGACTTTGATAAACTACAACCTAAGGTACATGCGTATTCGTGAAATACACATTTTCATTGATTACCTATGTCCCTAAGCAGTGGAAAGATGGCAAATTATAAAGCTGAAAACTGTAACTGTCAGGGATAGAGGAAGATTTAAAAACATAGCCGTAATTGTTTGGAGCATGATTCATCTAGTGAATATTCCAAAATGAGTCAGAGCCATTTCTCTCTTGAAGTCTACATGGAAGAAAATTGAATGCTTAGATGAGTGAATGACAGAGCTGAGCCTGATGTGTTTGCACAGGCTCAGTTTACAGTTCATGACACTTGCCTCTTAATTATCCATTCTTCTGATCTTGAAATAAGGGTGAGTTTGGACTTTAGGTATTCTCCTTGGCCTGGGAACTACACGAGGAGAAAATAAATTGAAAGAGATATTTGCAACTTTCTAGCTTTAATGACGTCCCTTAGAAATAGAGAAAGTGAGGTAATGGAAAAGTTTCAAACGGCTTGCCTAAAATCACACAACTGGTTAATGACAGTCATGTAGAACTTTGCGTTTTATTCTCACAATGAGATTCTGTGACGTTTGGCATGCTTCGTTCTACTATCAAGAGGAAAGGTCAGATCTGCCTTTTATTGCTTTAACTCAAACAATAGTGACTGGGCATGCTTATCTATATTTTTTACATTTACTTATTTATTTTTGCTCATTTTAATGAGAAATAAAATAGTAATGAAACAATATCAAAGCAAGTTAGTAGGATGGTTACAATAATTAATGCATTGCACGTTGTTGTAATCATAACAGCTATTCAGAGGACAAGATGAAGACATGATACCTAGTCTACAACAATATCCATATAAACCTTCCTTCTCACGTAGTAAACTAAGAGAAAGTTGCTATGTGTCTATTCTCACTATTTTGGGTGTACATAGGTGGCAGATATGTGGAAGGTGGGTTTTCCAAGACAAATGTATCATAAAGAGTACATTGAGAGGCTCCACAAACTGGAAATTTTCTAAAACTCTATTAGTAATTTTTATCCTGTTCTTTCCTGATTCTATATTTCATTCAATAAAGGACTTTGAAGCTTCAAAATGAAGGTATAAAACATCATTAAATTATTTCTCTGCTGTTTTTAATTTCTTAACCTGCTTTTTCTGTGTTCACTCCCTCTTTCTTCTTCTGTAGAAATCCAACTTCTTCAAAAACCTCACCTTCTCATTCAACTCCCCATTCAGGTACATAAATGGAAAGTCATTTATATTGTCACACCAGCTGGCCATTCTGGTCATTGGCTATAGAAATCTGAACTGATATTCGTGAATTCGATTTCATACCAGCAGAGAGATGGACTCTAAATAGATCTCTGTCTCATGTCCTAACCAGCACAAGGGCCATTCTGAATACAGGATATTCTTAGCTCACCTTTTCAATTCCAAAGAGCTATTATGGATACGGAGGAAAATGACTACAACACTAAGTCTAGTCTTTTCTTAGCCACTAACAGGCTCTGTCGTGCTGGCCATCTTGTATCTCTTCTCTGGATTTGGTTCCATCACTAAGAACAGACGTCCTAGAGTTATATAATACCCTAATGAGAGAAGACAAAATGAACCCTTCCTTCAGGAACCTTGCAGTCTAGACCATTACGACCTGTTATAACTGTCAACTCTTCAGGAGGCATTGGGGACAAAGGTATCTATACCTTCACTTCAGCAGAAGCAAGTAGATAATTAACTTGAGCCATTATTTCTCATTCAAAGTGCTTCTTAAGCCCAAACTTATTTTTTCTAATAAGTCACTATTATTCATTTTTAAAGGTGTATGTAGTTCTTTATGGTCTGATTACATCTTTATTTTTAATCTTACGAAGTCTATAATTCCCTCAAAATTGTAGGGAAACTTTACTGTACCCTTACAGACCCCAGTTGCGATCTGCCGTCCACTCAAGCACCTTTGAGATAGAAAAAGTCATTCCAGGAGTGCGGAAAAGTATGAAAACTGAACAGAGAAATCAGGGCAGGACTGGGATTGTAATCTTGACTGTTCATTTTGGTTTCTCTTATTTAGTAATTTCTCCTAGTAATTCAATACAGAATTACTAAACTCAGGGACTGGGCTCTATATGGATAAAACAAACAAACGATCACAAGTAGGAGAAGATTCTGAAAGCAGAGGTCTGGGTATCTGAACCACAGAGACAAAGGTCTGTGGCATAGCTTCCCATCGCTCCGCACTGGCACCACACTGTCTAGTCATATAAAGCAATAATTGAAAGTCTGTGGCGTGTGCAGAGGGCTCATTATGGCCTCCTCCCGACTAATCTCATGGCTGAGTCCTCTGGGGGAGTTGCTGACAATCTTGGGGTCAAGACATCAAGTCTTGAATATGAGAAACAGCACACCAACTTGCCTCCTTAGGGAACACAGAGGCAGTTTAAATGTACTAGTGTGTTCACATAAACACTTCTGTTATCAAGTATGCATTTATTATTTATTATTTTATTGACACCCTCGGTATAAGAGGAAATGCATTGGATGAAACAGCTCAGTGACTCATTTCATCATATAAATTTCCCAGTCTTGAACAGTGTTTAGAATAGTGATCTTTGTAATGGAAAATAGGTTGTATATTCTTGAAATTGCATTAACAATATCCATAACAATAGATATTGTTCATAACAATAGATATGAACACATTAAAGAGTCAGAGCAGTGAAATATGATGTGATATTAATAGTAATACCCCACAGAGAAACATCCTTAGCTTTTGACTAATAAGTCAGACCACCCAGTAAGGTATCTAATTTAGAACAGAGTGAAAGTTGTGAAAACCAAACCAAGGTAATGCCACTGAAAATGTGAAAGTTGAGCAATACAATCTGATTTGAACTAAAGTCTTCCTTGGGAGCTCATTTCAAGCCCCATTAGTACTTTCTTTGGAAACCACTATTTTCATTCATTATTCCTTCAGAAAAAAACTGACTCAGAAGAATATATGGACCTCAGGATGGAAGTATGCCTATAAAGAAAAGACAAAGCAGAAGCTCATAGCTCTGATGCTCTGATGCCCTTGCTGCCTGCACCCACTCATAATGCATTTAAGAAATACTCCCTGGGCATCAAATACATGATAACTCTTGGCTCTGTGAAACAGAAAAGTCGATGAAGACCGTGATCCGGTGAAGCTTGTCATATTGAAGAGAGACCTTTCAGAGTCAAATACACAAATGATATAGGTTCCAAAAATAATCTGTTGTGGCTTTGCACTGCTGTGTCCCTCTGTACCATTGTGCTGAATACCTGAGACCACAATTGATGGAAGACAAGTTTTATTTTAGCTCCCAGCTTCAGGGGTTTAAGTGCTTGGTAGACTGATCCTATTGCTTCAGGTCTCAGGCAAAGCAGAACATCATGGTGGAAGAGAAGGTGCAGCAAAGCCTTTTAGCTCACGGCAGCTATGAAAAAAAGTGAGAGCTGAAGACAAAGAAGAAGAATCCAGGGACGAGACACAGATGTCCTTGAAAGGCAGCCCTCTGACTGGTTCTGCCTTTAAGAATCCATTCCATTGGGAACTCATCAATAGATTATTCCATTGATAAGCTCAATGCCCTTAGCATCCACAAACCTCTCTGAACGCCAGCCCCATGGACTGAACCCCTAACAACTGAGTCTGTAGGAGACACTTTGTGTTTAGGCCATAAACAATAAGAATATACTAGTGCAGGTGTTAAGAATGTCTTATGAGATGAGGAGGACACATGTGGGCTGCCTGCCCAATGCCCATCAAAAACAATGCATCTTGTAAAGCTGAGAGCAAAAGCTCCTCCACTAAAAATGGAGGATTTTTACTTTTCTGTATTTAATACAGGGTCTACAGGGTCTCACTACACAGATCAGACTCCTAGTGATCCTCCTGTTTTCAGTCTCCCAAGTGCTGGGATTACAGGTGCAGGGACCAGGGGGGCATTGAGATAGCAATTGAGACTGGGTGTGGTTGTGCTATCTTAGCTATCTGGCTGGCCCTTGGAAGGAAAATTTAAAAAAAAGTTTTAAGAAAATAATGCACAATAGGAAGCTGTGCAGTATTTAAAGCCAGAGAAATAGGCAGAGCCAAAATATATACTCTTGAAAATCATGTGAAATCCATGCAACTGGCTATCCATACATTCCATCACAAGCTTCATGCCTTATACTATACATTTGTAATAATGTCCTGCAAAAGAGATGGGTAATATTTTTACACAAAAAATAAAGGACTACATTATTTCATTTTCGGTCATGATGAAATTCTGATTTCTATTAGAATACTTTTGAAATTGAAAAGTATAAATGTATAAAATAATGCAATTCTCCTTAGGTTATGTATTCTGTCCCTCCCATCCCTCAACCCTGGGTGGGCATACAGATGGCCACAGAGGTTAGCAAGCTCCAAGGTAACCTTCAGTCCTGCTGAGGCATTGTCTACAGAGGGCCAGGAGCCACCACACCCACGCACCTTCACCTCCTGATCACCATAAATCCTCATTATTGTGCTGTCAGTGCTGGAGGCTGTTAACCTCTTCAGTGCCTGAGCTGTCAGGTAGGGCCTGCTCATTAATTTACCTGGGCTTCACTGCTCTGTTGTCTGCAGCTTGTTGCCTTCACAAGGACCAGTGCTACATTTTTCCCCAAAGCAGTGAGCAAACACCAGAGCTGCCTGCCTTCTTCAGAGTTTTACATCTAAATTGGCACCATTAAAATTTTAGCTGGGAACTTCATTCGAAAATTTTTGTTTTCTATACCCAGGTTTTATAGTCAACCCTTAAAAACATAGAAATGCTTTATCATATAGATAAGAAAGCACAGATAAAATTCATTTATGGATTCAAAGGCAATTAGGCTACATGCAAAACAGAAATATTTTTACAAACACTGCACTTTTACTTTTTATATTTTTGCACTGTTCTGCTACTTAGAATTGGCCAAGACAAAAGAAGTTGCCTTAGTGAATCTTCCAGTCACCCTCCAGCTGCCATGGAAGCGGAGGCAAGTTTACCACAATGCATTATAAAGTTATATGACTAAAATAAAGGAATACCAGTTCCTATTTATTTTGGCATGCAAAGTTTGTTGGAGTGTTTCTAAAATACTAGTTTCTTTGATAATAGATGCATTTAATTTTCATTCTGACATGGTACAGGTTGTTCCCCGGTGCTGCATGTTGGCTGACAGCGTCAGCTTTGCACAACCCTAATCAAATTTTATCTAACAAAAAGCTGAACTAAGCATATTTGTTTTCCTATTTATAGCAGCACGTGCTTGCATAACATATAAAATGGCAAGTTTTTTTAAAATGGGTCTAAACTTTAAAAGGCATCAATTATGTTTAGTTTAAATAAAAGCTATGTTCTCTCATTCAACAAGAATATTAAAAACAATTGGAGACAGACAGAAGCTTATTGCTTATTTTCCACCCAGTATAATCACTGTGTTCAGCCACAATAAACTAGAACAGCAGGCAGAAATTTATTGCTTGTGGGGAAAATTTTCTTCTACCACCCTCCCCATTAGCACAATTGCCCTGGCACCCAGTCCCGTCTCACATTCACCAGGTCTCTGGTCATACTCCTCCAGCCATGAGTCACTACAATGTAGTCAGTGGGGGTGGGGGACATGCCATTGTGTGGCATTTAAGCAGGGGAGATTTCACCACATCAATAATTCTGACTGCCACTGGGAACCACTGTAGCTGAAACAGATGTTTCATGTTGATAAGTAGGGACTGGGAAAGAGCTCCCCCCCACCACTGTTCATTTTTCTCCATTTCCACTAGCCATACCTGGCATCAGCTCCTCCAGTACAGCTGTCTCTTGCAAGCCAATCTGTTCCATCCAGGCTCCTAGGTCTCATTTCATAAATCAAACTCAGCCCTGGACTAGCCCATGATCACAGAATTCCCTTGCTGCTTTCTTCCGTGGAAATACCTCTGTCACCACAGGAGACAGTGGGCCAATTGTGCTTAAATCAATGCACTGTCACAAGTCATTAAGAAGGACAGCATGGACAAGGGATCTTTTCTGGTATTCTGCACTAACTGTTCTTTGACAGAATCACATGCATGGTATTTTGCACAAGGCATTCACCTTCAAATGAAGCAGTTGGGAGACAGCCCAGAATTTCCACGGGGGAAGCAGCGCCATGCAATGTAAGTGGGGTCAGGTGCTACCCTTCATGTTTGCAAAGCTCTCTCCGGTACCCTTTCCAGGACATAAAACTTTACTGGGCAAATATCAAATAAGAGATTCTGGCTCCAGGTTGAGTCATAATGACATCGTAGTTCCACAAGGATCAAGCAGAACTGTTAAATGTTCAGCGGGCCTGGGGAGGGAAGGAGAAAAATCAAAATATACAAATAAAACAGAACCGAATCAAAGCAAAATCCATTCACAAAAGATAAGGTCCAAACTGGTTCAGTGTATTTTAATATAAAATCATGCAACTACAAATCTGAATTGCTTAACTGGGTATAGGCTATGCAGAAATAATGTGTGGCAGCTATCCTTGACCAAGTACTTGGCAAGGGCCTGAGTTCAGGTGAACCCATGTTGCTCAAGGAAGTCCACACAATAACGCCTCAGGTAGGATTTGCTATCATCATTTCGGTGAGTAGGAGGCTTACCTAGAAACACACAGTAAGCTTAGCACCAGGACAAACACTTTCCAGAGCCCACACATTGGCCGTGTCTTGTGTCTAGCCCCTGCTGAGTGTCCACACATGTTCATGAGTGCTTCAAAGTTGGAGAGGGTCAGCAAAAGCTGAGAACTTCAAGTAGATCACAGAAAAATACACATCAGAGGGGAATCATCTCTGTAAAATAAGGGCTATCTATTCATGACATCATGACATACATGATGATAATGATGATGATGATGATAATGTCTGGCTCAACCTGCCCTGGGGCTAGGGCTAGCGCAGCGTGTGGTGCCAGGGATTGAACCGTGGTCCCTGAAGTTGCCTAAACTTTTTTAAGCAGGCACTTTAGATCGCTGAACCATCTTGTCAGACCCATTGATTTTTATAGTTGCACCACGTGCTTGAAGAAAGTCATAGTTGAAGGTGGAGAAAGAAGAAGATACTTCAGGCAGACGCTAAAGGGAGGTGAGGACAGGTTTCTGGACCCCACAGTACCCTAGTGGGTGGCAGTGTTGTGTTATTTTAAAAGCATATATTTACAAAAGCATAAGAAGTGGATACATTTTAACTAGCCTAGAAAGAAGATAAACTTTAAAATGATAAGCTTCCCAAATTGGGTGGTGGAGTGATTTAAACTTTGCCAGGATAATGGAGATTAGACCACTAGGGATGTTTGCAGATTTCTTCCAGGGCAGGGTGGGGGGCTTAGAGGTAGAGATCAGGAGGGAACACAGAAATGCACTACTCATACTTCTAGAGTTCAAGATGGACTCGACGAAAAGTACATTTCCAACTATTTATAATAAACTTTTATCCTTATTCATTTATTTCTAAAGCATTATTTAATACGTCCATCAAGAAGGGATCACACAAGCACAGGGCGGCTTATGGATGTTTGGCAGCACTCGCAGTGCCTCCACCTCATCTCTAAGCGGCTAAAGATGCTGCCAAACCCCAGGAGAGAAGGATCACATGACGACAGTGTTCTTTGTGGGACAATACCACGGACACCATAATTAGCATATTCATGAGCACTGAACAGAAACCAGACAGAATAAACTGTGCTCAAGAGGCTTAACATGGTTCCTTTCCATATTTGGGAGGGGGGCGGGGCTCCATTTGTGGTGTCCCTGCAAGGTGCGTTTCGGAGTAAGTGACATCCTAGCCAACACCGCTGGCTCAGACCTCTCAAGGGATGGGTGGGAGGTGGGAACACCGCAGGCTATGGGCTCTGCAGAGCTACTTCCGTTCTGCTTTCACCACAGCCCAGCTCTGTGACTGCTGGCTCCTGGCTCAACCTCTAGGTTTTTCATATGTGATACAGGGATGTTATACAACCTTAACAAGTGAGAGGAGGATGAAGTATATGCAGCCTATTCAGTGCTTTTTTCCTAAGTTTTCACAGTCTTACCTCTGTCTTGGCTAGAAGGACTCCACAGCCTGGAGATTACTTACATCCTATTTCCTTTTTGTGGTAGCATTTCTCTTTGAGGGTAGGACAATGTCATTCATCTGTTTACTACTTGGCCAGAGTCAGATAAAGCCTAACATATTATATAATAGTATGTTATACCATATAGAGTAGATCTATGATGTGCAGTGTCTTCAGAATGAACAGAGGACTGACTTGCAGCTGCCTATAAGGATGTGAATTTTTATTTTTTATTTATTTATTTTTATTTTATTTATTTATTTATTTTATTATTATTATTATTATTATTATTATTATTATTATTATTATTATTATTTTTTGGCTTTTTGAGACAGGGTCTCGCTACGCAGTTGAGGCTGGCCTTGAGCTCACTTTTGTAGCCCAGGCTGGTCTCGAACTCGCACTGATACTCCTGCCTCAGCCTCCCGAGTGCTGGGATTACAGGCGTGCGCCACCACGCCCGGCTTTTTTTTTTTTTTTTTTGGAAGGATGTGAATTTTTAAATGTGAGTATAATTCACTTATGTTTTAAACAAGGAAGTGGGGCAGATCAATGGGGCCACAGACATTGGAACCTATGTTCACCTAAATATCAATGAGAAAAGTATGTAAGCTTTGGTTTCAAGATACTATCTTTGTGGCTATTTCCTCAGAATATAGTTTAGTGAAATATTTTCTTTACTATTTGCCTAAATGTTCATTTATTTTAAATGTTTACTGAGCTTGTGCCCAGTGCCAAGGTATTGAGGCCAGTGCTTAGAAAAGACCCAGGTCATTCCTCCTATCTCCTAGGTAGCACAAACTCTTGCTAATGTACACTCAGCATAAAATTACTGTAAGCAATACTTTAGGAAGTAGTGAAAGTTGGAGGACTTCTTTTTTTGGAAAAGAAATCTGTTTTTATTTATTTAGGGTCAGTAACCTCCTTTTGCTGGTTCTTTCTGTTCAAAAGATTTAAGCAGAGATGCTTCATTTAACCTGAATTTGGTGCAAGTGTATTTATTTCTGTTTTTAGATGTTCGCTTACCATATTTTTAAAATTTCTAGACACTTCATTAGTTTTATATGGAGGTTTATTTGTCCTCAGAAATAAGCAGCATTTTAAGTGAAAGCTTATTTGTTACATACGAAAATCAATGATGAATGTATTTTTTCAGTGACAGCTTTAAGGGTTATGAGTATTTAAAAGGGAACACTCCCATCTGCATGGCTTTAAGAGTCCTGATGAACACTCAATGCATGAAAATATGAAATAAATTTAATATTATGTATCTTGAGTCCTAAGTTGTAGTTTCCCTTTACCACTATGGTACACTATTAAAATGAGTGTGGTGGAATTCTTTTTCAGGTTAGTGAAAATCTCTTGAGAATATCTTACTTATCTACCACAACACCAGTCACTATGAATTGAGCAAGTATAAAATATAATTATTAAACATTTATGTGCCAATGAATATGTTAATATTTTAATGCTATTTTAAGTAAGTCTTTTTGAACTTAATGAATTACCTTAGTAGCATAAAGAGACAGATGTTTTGAGTAATCATAAGACAGATTTCTTACCACTGAATTAAGCACTACAAAAATTCATAAACCATAATTTAACTGTCTTTTATTATAAAAGCTAAAGAGTTACTGTGTAAAAGAAGCTCAATTTTTTCATGTGAGAGATTATTTCCTTGGTAGATTAGAAATTAGAGAAAACAAAAGTTTCATTTACATTAATGTTTCCCATGAAGTGAAATTTTTTTTCACAAATACTAATACTATAATCCTAACCTCTTTGAGGACAAACAAAAGTATTTCAGGAACTTAGAATTTTATTACACATTTCTCACCATCATAATCTATGTACTAAGAATATGAAAGGTTTTTCAATATTATACAGAAATGAAACGTATCACACAAGTATCATATTCACAAACTAGTTATGAAGCTCTCAAAATGAAATACAGAGTTGGTTACCTATAAAGGACACCAGAAACTAGTGGCTGTTCCATGTATAGAACTTGACAGCAACTACAAGCTTTGGATGTGGTTTTTCAAAGCTTCCTTTGCAGGAAAAGCAGTAATAGTAACACCTAAACTAAGATGATTGCTTTGTAGTTCTGTTAAAACTTTATCCACAAGACCAAGTGTTAGCCTGGATTAGGCACTAATTAACCAATCACAACTAGACCCACATCCCTAAATCTCTGGGAATGCCAGCCATCTCTGCCTGGAGATTCACTCTCCTGAGTTCCCTGACTTATTCTTCCCAAAGACAGAAAAGATAGACAAAGTGTTGTGCTGTTAAAGATGTCCTCACCACTTGCGGGCCTCTCCCACAGGATGATAAACCTTATCGTTCTTTCTTTCTTGACCTAAGTGGCCAATTTTCAATGATCATCAATCTGTGTAACCTTTTGTGCATTTGCAAACTTCTGTCCACAAAACAACTTTACTTTTTGCTCATACAGGAAAATGTTTAACAGCTCATTCCCGTATAAGCAAATTAAGCTCCTCCAGGGCAATGACACCTGAGTAATTGGGGCAGGGATCTAGCGTCTTCATAACTGACCCATGATAAATTCTCTAGCAGTGCTCATATACACAGCAGATCCTTCTCTGCAGAGGTTAGGGGTGAACACATTATGCAGTTTTTCTTTTGACTATATTATACATAACCTGTCGAACAATTTCAATACAGATGAATGCTAGTTTTGAAAAATGCTTGATATTTCTTAAAGCTCCAGTACATCTGAATCTCTTGCAATATTAGAAGTTAACTTTTGTAGTCATTAGATTAAAATTAAAATGAAAGCAAAAATTTCTCATCGAAGTATATTGTTTTCTAATATATTGAAAAATTCCATATGAATATCCTCAAGTGCTAAGATTGTGGGGAAATAAGTATTTTCTCTGATGCTGATGCAAAGTTAAATGATCCAGCTATTTTGAAAGTAATTAGGAAAAAAAGAAAGGAATTAGGCAATATATATCAAAATTAATTTCTACAGTATAATAACAAAATAGCTTATTTTTAGTTATAAGATTGAGAAACATTCACACATATTGAACAACACTCAGCATAGTTAAAGGTATAGCAAATAATTGAATATCCATTAATCATAAATGGTTAAATATGATTCATTCATAGAATACTGTTGATAGGTGTAAGTAATGAAACCTAGTTATGTGTCATGTGGCAAAACCAGATCTCCACATACATAATGTGATGGAAAAAGAAGTCAAAGAAAGACAAAAAATTATTACCTGAAAAAAAAAAAATTGAAGAAGTGGCCTAGGTGTTTTGTAAGATTTTTTCAGAGTGGAGAAAGTTGTTCAATGTTGTTCTAAGTTTTAAAAGACGAATTCTTTGTTTTTTTCTATTCTTCTTCTTATTTTTTTGTATAATTGAATTTTTACACTGAAACCTGTGGCTGAAGGGATTCACCCAAAGACACATGACAGGCATGTGGCAGGGAAAGCCTCAGATTCTAGAAAACTCTGTGAGGAGCGAGCACTCCAGCTGTGGCCCTTCCTTCCCTGTAGCTGCACAAGCCTTCCCAAGAAAACAAACAACTCCCCCTCTGCTTACCTGCTGTCACAAGAGAGTCTCAGATATCCAGTTCCAGAAAGGAAAAAATAAAATTATTTTGAAGAAAAACAAGTGCGAGGAGAAACTGTTCATGAGGGAATAGAACGCTTCTCAAATTCCTCCTCCAGGGTACCATAGGAAATATGGAGATAATGTTCTCCCCTCTCATTTCTACCCAAGAGGAGATTATGAGTGTGTCATGAGAGGATGCACCACTAGGACAACTTTTCTACAGATCCAGTTGAGAATAAAATTACTTTGCAATTGATTTTCCTCATTAGAATATGATAAAAGGAGATTTCTGGGGTCAGGTTGATAGAAAAGCAGAAAAACAGCTGAATAAACGCAAACCACATTTAATGAAGCACATGCTGATACATTATGCAAGATACCTGATGAGCGCCTTCCCAGAGCAGCTACCCCTCATCTCATAGAGCGAGTTAACTTGAAAAATGAAGAGATGAGGAAATTCAAAAGATAGAAAGTTATTATCAGTTTTGGCTAGTGCAGAGACAGGTAACCGTCAGCAGCTTGCGCTACATTTGCTTAGAAAATTACTTTGCCTCTCCTACAACTGAAATAAAAATGACTTTTCAGCATATGGTCAGTGTTAGGACAAAAGCTGCCTTTAGCAGGCTGTGGAAAGGAGCTAATATTCAGGTAACTGTTAGATTAATAAGCAGGAATCCCGAAAGACAATTAACTCTCCATGACGGGGAGTAGTCCTAAAGACGGCTACAGATGGGTAGGCACGCAAGCATTTTCAGAAGCAGTCAGCCCTCCATTACCTGTAGGGGTGACGTGGGGAGCTTATGCCTTCCAGGCCCTTAGCGTGCTGGTAGATGGGAAGGGGGTCAGCGCAGAGCAGCTGGGAACAGCGATGCGCTGGTCGGGAAAAGCTGGCTGGGGTTCGCTCTGTGACCGGGACTAATTACAAATGACCGATTAGAAACAATCAAACAATGCTCTTATTCTAATTTGCCATAGACTGCTGACTTTCTTGGGTTGTTGGCTTAATGTTTAATCATGCTGTTGATACTCAAAGGGTCCATATAAGAAAGAAATAAAAATGGGGAGAATAGAAAGACAAGGAAACTGAAAGGCAGAGTAAAAGAAAGGGAGGAAAGGGAATGGAAAAAGTGGGGAAGGTAGTAGGCGTTAAAAAAAAAATTGAAAAGAAAGGGGGGTGTCTAAAGTCACTGTAACACCAAGACTTTTTTGTCAGGGGGTTCAATAGTAATTCATACTGAGAGGAAAATATCTAGATACTTTTTTTTTCCATTCCCCAGCAATTATGGACTATGTATCTATCTATCTATTTATCTATCTACCTACCTACCTACCTACCTACCTACCTACCTATCTACCTATCCATCCATCCTTCCCTTTTAGACAGAAATAATGAGCATGTGTTGAAGACCATCAGATCCTATGATTATCTTCTCCATCATCAGTGTGGTGGCCTTTGTTTCTAAATCTGCGTGGAGTGTCATAATCCCTTTTCAGTGCTGAGGTTGGGGGAACCATTTCTGAAGAGGTGCAGTAGCTGACATCTCTCCATTAGAATCACTGTCCTACATCTACATTTCACTTAGCATGGAGCTTTTAGCTCAGGAAACTCACTGTATTATGGAAATGGTATTTAGTTACAAAAAATCATTTATTTTCATTAAATTGTTGTAAGTAGAATGATTTCAATATATTATGTAAGAGACATGAAATTATGACCATGTTATCTATACTTATCTCATTAAAACAGGATCTGGTTATAATACATAAAGGGCTGGGTAGACGATTTTTAAATAAAATCTATTTGCTGCAAATAAATTACGTCTGAAAACATCAGACTGTGGTAATTGGGGAAAGGTTAGGGCTTCCAAACACAGAAGGACATGTTTCCAACTATAAGAAATGGTCAGAGTAACAAATAAAATTATACAGTGCCTTTATACTATAACCAAATTGGAAATGGAAAAAACTATATAACAGAAAAAATGTTCTACCTTTAAAATGTATTCTTGATAATGATGTGGAATTTAGTAAAGTTCAAGTTAAATATATTTAAAGCTTCCTGGTCATCAGATGCAGTGGTGGAACTATAAATGTACTCAGTTCTTTCTGCCATAGTCTAAGAAACTGAGGATAGCAATAGGGTAAAGAAGGATAACGCTATCATGTTCCTACAAGTTGAGGAATTATTTCAAATGTGTTATTACATACTGTTACTAATTCATGTAGCACACTCCAGAGAATTGATATTACTGTTACAATTTCCAGAGCAAGAACTCAACATGGAAAGAAGGACCTAATGTCACAATAAGAACAGACAAGATGCAGTCTAAGGCATTTTCACCATGGGACCAGATGTTGTTTATGGCTGCTGAATCATCCATTCAAATAGCAGGCAATAATTTATAGATATTGGGGTTTCATAGCCACAGCTAAAGGTTGAGAATCTGTGAAGAGAACTGTATTCCTTCCAAGTATTCCCTGTTACTTTCAGTTAGCAGGTACCCTATGACTTTAGGGCTCCTAACTCATATATTGAAGGGTCATGAGTTTACAATTATTTCACCAAGAAGATGACATAAGCTATTTCCCAGTTTTTTCAAAGATAACCAGATCTCAATAAGAGACAAAGGGACAGTGAAGACATCTGATACATTAAGCTCAGTTTTCAAATTTGCCTATGGTTTTTTTTTTTTTCATATCGACAAACTCACAAACTTCAACTGACCATACAACGTCATATTTCTTTCTGAGTACAGATTGTTAATGACTTATAGTGTATTATCAAAGTATATTCTAACATTGTAAAATTCTGCTACTTTAGTGAATGGACTTACAAATCTAATAGGTTGGTCCTCTGACTAAACTTAAAAACACTCAGGGATAAGACATATATTATGCATTTATTAATCTTTAAAGATATTTTTATAATTGTATAAAGTTCAGAAGTTGAATAATTGAACTAAAATTGATTTTTGAGACACATTTTTAATATGATATAACTGCTTTCTATAAAACAGTCTGGCATGGGTACAATTTGAGAATGAGACACTAATGAAAAAATTATATTCTGTAGTTTAAAAAATGCTTTCATGTATTATTAAATTGTTTGATTATCTTTATGCATTAATGTAATTCCAAATATGTTCCTACTTAATAGGAGTTTATATTAAGATATTTTAGAATATCCGAAAGGTAAACTGTCCATCATGTTAATTAAACCTCATGTTCCCATTAAAATGTTTTAAATGAAAAGATAAAGGCATTCCAAAGCAAAATAATTCAAAGCTTTCCTCATGACACTGATAACTCTGTAGTTACATCTTTTTATTAAAAAAACTTCAGTTACCCACGGATAGTTGAACAATTCCTATTACATTTTACTTTTTGCCAATGTATCAATTTCAAGATAAAAATTTTAAAATAGAAGATAAAATCTTCGTAGGCACTTACGACATTTATTTCATATATATATATATGCATATACATGTATATATACATATATATAACCATATTTATACAAAGTTCAGGTATTGATCATAATCAGGATATGAACTGAGGAGAAAATAAATTAAAATACATTCATTAAATTGCTTCAACATAGCTAACAATTAGATACTCAAAATTTAAAAAGCAATGATCCAAAGTTATAAAAGAAGCAAAAGGCCCTTGAAAAGGAACTGTATAATCACTGAGAACCTTATCCACAGCAGTTTATATCTCAGCTCTCTAGCCCAGTGCTCCTGGAGACTGAGGTTCGAGGCTTATCTTTTAAGTGTTACTTCGTTCAGTTCCTGTAACGGAACCCCTAACAGAATACCCTGTGCCCGGAAGCTGCTGATCATAGAAAGTGTTGCTTAAAGTATCCCTATCAAGGAGATAACTCAACATTCCTGGTACATGATCATAATATTTAATTTATATTAAAATCGACTTCAAACCAATCGATATCTTACAAATTCAATTTCAGGACAAAGTATGAGTTATTTGCTATTAATAAATTTTATAGAGCTGGGAAATAAAAAGATCCTACGTGTTTTATTGAAAATATCCTCACTGTTTATTATCAAAATGCAATGAATAGTTTGGAATATGAAACCCCATTGTTTTCTCTTGGGAGGATAAAGACAATAGATATTTAATACTGTAAGTGTTGCATTTCAAGGTACTGTAATAAATCCTCAGGCTTCCTTTACAACACTAGAGTATTAATTTTTATTTATCTTTTGCTTATTGACATTAGCATGAGAATCAAGGTTTGTCTTGGGGCTCTTCAGATGCTGGGAGAGTGGAGGGAGCTGTTACGCATCATACTCCATCTAAGCACCTTGACATTTGCTGAGCATGATGTCTGACGTTTCCCTTACCTTTACAAACAATTTGTCAAAGTGGGGAGGAAAGAAGGGAGAGAGGTAGCATTTAAAACTTAACTGGCATAGAGCACACACAGAAAGTGTTTTTCGCTTATGAAAAGCAGCACCAATAATTATTCAATGAATTTGGAAATCAACTCCCGCTGAAAAGTGGATGAGATTCCTGCTGATATTGGTCATCTGAGAAATAATGATTTATTGCCCGTACTTGTATGAATACAAAATTCCACTGTGGAATCAAAATAAAATACTGCTCTCAAGGTTCCTTCAAAGAGACAGAGAGAAACAAATTGGACACTAATGAGCACGTTTAGCAACGCCGATTCACTCCACGGCTGCGAAGTGTACAACAAGCGGAAGAAAAATACATGCTGGGGCTGGCGGCACCAGTTTTTAGTTTTCAAGTATGGAGAAGAAATCATACAGGCTCTGCGTATGGAAACGATAATTCAGACAGGCGTCAGAAACCATTGGTTTTCAATCTTTCCCTGATTCATGCTAAAAACTCAAATGTCAGAAATTCAGATTTAAATCCGATAGGTTTGTGTCAGTGATGAAGCGTTTTATGAGCATAAGCTACTTAGCATCCTTTCCTAAATTGGGAACCTCCATAAAAATCAATGGTGGCAAGTAAGTAATTGAACAGGGCTAATAGTCTTTTTCCCCAAGAGAGCTCACTGCTTTAGAATTTATCTTTTATACAATTTTTTTTCTTATCTTGGCCATTATTTTACTCAAGTGCAGATAAGACACTTAAAATTCCAGGTTACACGAAGCATTGAAACTTCGTTTTGCCCGATGAAACGGCTCTTAGAGTCACAAGTGAAGTGTCACTATAACTATACAAATGATTAAATTTAGTTTATTCTTATGATGTAGTGAGAATATTATTGAGGGTATTGCCCTTCAGAAAGTCATCAGCTTATCTGGTCTGCATAAGCTGTGATAAATATGCACATGGATATGTAAATTGATAAAGCACTGTGGCTGCATATAGGGATGGAAATATATATGTAAGCATACATATACATTAAGTTCAATGTGTTTTGTAAAAGATACCAGGCAGGAAAGGAGGAGGAGAGATATGGTAATAGTCTACAATAGCCTTATATTTCCTTCTGTGTGTGCTTTTCCTGGATCCTGGTTTCTACAGTTATAGTGTAATTTTCTTTACTATGTATATGTACTTTAAGTGTTTGCTCTTATTCTTCCAAATGTTTTGGGTACACTTTGTTCTGAAATTTAACATAAGAATTTTTCTTCTCTTCTTTTGCCAGCAAATTGGTTTTTTTTTTTTTTTTTTTTTTTTTTTTTTTTTTTTTTTTTTTTTTTTTTTTTTTTTTTTTGCCATTATATTAAGTATGGGGGAACCAAGCTCATCTATTTAATATTTTTCTTCTGAAAATGTCCTGGTTTTCTCCACAGACTGATATTAATCAAGGAATAAAATAAGTGTCTATCATTTGCCTCTGAATGTACTGGCTTGGATAAAAGGAAATTGGTAATTGTCTTAATGATCTAAAATCCAGATGTTATATCTACACTATAAAATTTTCACTGTAATATTATGGCTAAGCTAACAATAAAGACTTATAGCTCATTAGTTTTATATTTAAAAGGTTTAACTTCTTTCCTAGGTTTAGGTTTGAGAGTTCTTGTAACAGAACGTAAAGTATACCTTTTAAATATCTGGATTTTGCTTCTGACAGCAGTCATTCAAGTCATTATTTTAAAGCACTAAAATTCTAAAAATTTTCAGGTTCCATAAAGTGTCTGGCTCCTATGGAAACACTGGAATCAGGAGGTAACAAGGGATGATTTATTTTTATTTGCTTTTACATGGAGCTTTGAAAATTGTGGCCCAAATTACATTAGGTGGTGCAAGTCTTTGAGATTTTTGGGCAAAATGAATGACTTTGGATTTGAGATGGTTTTATTAGAAGAAACTTTTTGAGAGCTGTCACATTAGGATTTAACAGATCTGTTATTAGTGGAGAAAATGTCCACTTTTAAAAACCCCTGAAGCCCAAGCCTGTTTGGGGATGCTGTTTGTTTGTTTTCACGTTTGCTCTAGGGCCACCCCATGGGGCCACTTAGCTGGCTGCACCTCCTCACATTCTCTCCAGTTATTCTACTTGTGATGGCACTTCCAGCGGAGAATAGCTAAAATTAACAGACAGTAAACCAGACCCCCTACCATCGTGAGAGACCCAAATGCCAGGAATCTCAGAGAAAATTGTCAAAAATTTCAGACATTAAGAGAGAGGAAGGAGCACAAAATAAACTAATAAATAAACTAATAAAGAGCCCAAGCTAGGTAAGCAAGGGGACATATGAGAGGGACTTAACTGACCACGTCCATGTACCAAGCGCTGGCTGTGGACTCAGAAGGGCGCATGGGTCATTGTATCTAATGTGGGTAACTCACTTATGAGTTCTGCTGACCGTAGTGATGCCTATTGTACAGATAAGATAACTATGGCCTAGGGAGGCGTTTGCATCTTGGTGTCACTGTAAAGCCTCCAGTGATCCTAGGTGACTTCTGGATGATGACTCTATTGGGGGGGCCATAGCTGACTTGGGGTAAGCCTATTTGGAAGTGCAGGTTACCGTGGGCATGACCCTCAATGTTAGCACCTTTTCTGGCTTCTCTCTTGACTCTCACTGTTTTCTGGACTAGGCAACACAAGTGCGTCCCCTCCCCAAGGCCCCTGTGGTACGCCTTACTGCCTCACAGCCAGATAAGGATGGACCGTACAGTTGAGTGGCCTCCTTTCCATTCTGGGTGTTAGAAGCAAGTGGTTAAGCTGGGAATAAGTAACAGGATTCAATCTTGGAGCATTCCTACAGACATCATTACTATTCAAAAGTGAGTGCATTATTGTATCTATAATGCCATATTAGGTCCTTCTAAAAACACCTCCAGCAGTTTCTATTTGTCCTGAAACTACAACTCCTTCTAAGGCTCGACTCTAGATATTTTTGCCTTCATTGGGCCATGACAGAAGTACCATGGAATTTCTTTTCCCTCTCCTTCACACTCCATCGTCTTTCATCTAGGGACATCGGGATGTGTTACTTCCTCCTAGGTTTCCAGTAATTGAATCATTTCTCTAATTTCTTTGAGGGGGGTGTCAAATAACTCTGATGGAAATGCCCTGCTCAGGAAGAAGCCCGTTCCTCCCTAGGCACATGCCAACACCCACTTGTTATTCTGGAATCCTCATTGGTATCACGTCCTATTCATTCCCAGCCTCCCACCATGCTCAACTCCACGCACACACTGTGCTGTAGCACCTGTGGCAGGACCTGCCCGGAGTCAGCGTGGATATAAGTGACCTGGGATGGATTCGTTCTGTCCTCCCCATAACCTTTAGAGAGCGACAAGGTGAGCTTTCTCATGAATTCTCCACTACTCAAACCACAGGGCTTGCTGCTTAGAGAGGAACAATTAAAACAAACCCAGAGGCAAAATTATGACCATTTTTCTATAAACTGATGCTAGACCCTTATTCCTGCCAGAAGTTGTCTTAATGAGAGGCATTGATTTTGAAGGAGAAAATGACTGATTGCAAAGCAAGTAAAACTATGGGAAAGCTTTCAAAGCTATTTATATCATAGCATTTCCATTCAAAAATCCCATTTAAAGATTTGCCAGGAGAGAGTGAAAACGTATCTGTGAATAGAAATACTTCGTGAGAATGCAGAAAGTGAGAGGTGTAAAAGAGGGCATTACTGGTGAAGAGGGATTGTTAATCGCGGTGGGATCTCCTCTCCCGGACTGCTGCAGGCCAGAGTGCATGCAGCGTAACAAAGCGGGAAAGGCTGCTTGAGGGACACCCTGAGCCTCAGGAAGAAGGAGAAGAAATACATTCTTCCCTATGCACTGAGCTTAGCTTCAAGTGAACAATTACTCAAGGTGAGCATCATTTATAAAAGAAATTAGGGATAAAGAAAATACACCCCACACACATTGTTAAGAACTTTGTACTATAATACAAGGCTCCTCAGTTTTGAGATACGTACTTCAAGGCTTCAATATAATGCGCTGGAAAAGCATCTCAAGCACGCTGATCATTCCTCACTACTGCAAAGGCAGATGCAAAATTCCAAATTCCTTTCTCAACTCTAAAACCTATTGGGAATAGTCAAAGTTGGGTGTGCACAGATGGTACAGAAAGTGGAAAAAAAGAAATCCACAGTTATACTACGAGCATCTCTGAGGTGGTCAGGTAATGAGTGTTATTGATTATTAATACATTTGAAAACCAAAACGTGGTTCTGTAAAAATTGATGCAATCAGTTTCTTAAAGAATTTCAATAAGCTGCAAAAATTTGCAAAAACAACTGAAATTTGGCTGTGCTTATCGAAAGGAATCAGGGAGGAACTGAAGCCTCATTGCTTTGGAAAGAGTTGAGATCTGTTTCTTATTAATTCTTTCAACGCAGCCATAGTAGTGAGCACAGTTACTTCTTAAATAGCATTATCAATATCTCTATCATTTTATCCTCTCCGAAAATAATGAACTGACTTAAAACAGATATTGAAGGACTTACAAAGGTAAACAGAAAAAGGATAAAAGGAACAGAGAAAACCTTCTGCAGTGGTGAGTACGATGGAGAGCTACAGCATGACTGATGCTGCGGCAGGGGTGGGCATCACCCCCAAAGCCAGGTGTGCTTGCCTCTTGCTGCTCTTTTGTCTTTTTATTTTTTCCTGCCTCCCTTTACTTCTTCCTTTCTTGCCTTCCCTCTTTCTTTCTATCTTTATTTTATTGGTGCTTTCTCATCTTTTCTTTTTATTTATTTGGTACGGGCTCTACTACACAGTTCGTACTCACAGTAATCCTCCTTTCTCAGTCTTCTCAGGGCATGGATGCAGGTATGTGCCACCACACCTGGACACAGTGGCCAGCTGAGCGCAAGGCTGGCACAACATGCGGTAATGGGGATTGAACCCGGGTCGTCATGCTTGCCAGGAAGGTGCTTAGATGGCTGAGCTATCTCTCCAGCCCTTCTTTACTTTTTAGAAAGTTAAGACACAAACAGAAGGACCAGAACTTGTATGAACTGTGCTTTCTCATCACCCCCTAATTTCTCAACTGGGTTCTCGCTTGGAAATAGCCACAGGTGCACTTCTGTCCTGTGGTTTCCACCCTAGCACCTTGCTTGAAGGGACAGCTATTTATGTGATGTATGAAGCTCTTTGTGGTAAAAATAATCTTGGAAATGACCAATTACCCACCAGAAGAAATGGACAGCATACTTTTTTTTTTAAATTCTACTTACTGTTAGCTATTAAGTTCCTGATAAATGTTTACTGAAAAACTCTAAACAATTATAGGCATATGCACTGAAACATCCAAATGTACTGATAATTGTCCATATTTGGATGAAGACAAAAAAATCAGCAGTTGATTTAAACACCAAATTAGAAAAAAGCAAAAGGCATGTCAATCATGCCAAAGTAATCAAAATTACAGCTATAAAATGAAAGCCTTGGAATCAACTTTCACTGAGCTACTTAAAAACATTTATCTATCTATTTATCTAGCTATCTATCATATTATATTTAAGGGAAGAGTCTATAGGGAGTTCAGGGTCTACTAAATCAGACTTGTAGTGATCCCCCTGTTTACAGCCTTCCAAGAGCTGGGATTACAAAGGTGAGCACCAGCGCACCCAGTCTTAATCACCATCTCAGCACTCCCATGGGGCAGGGCATGCCCAGGGATCCAACCTCGAGCCCCTGCACCTGCTTGCAGGTGCTTTAATCCGCTGAGTTATTTGGCTGGCCCTTAAATAAGATATTTTGCCAGATTACTTTTAAAAATACTATTTTAGCACAAGATAATTTGCATAATGTGATCAATGTAAAATACACCTTAAATAAGCATGGAAATACTGAAAATACACACAAAGAGTACTATTTTGATTAAAGCAAGTATACCTGAAGCAATAGACCACTCTATTTTTATAGGTCATGGCTAATATTATGATTCAAGAAAAACTACATGCCTTGACAAAAACTTTCCAACATGCCGATTTAGTAGAATTTTAACAAGAAAGAGTGTGAGGCTAGGCTTCTAGGGTCAGAACCAAAGAGGCTGGGTTTTTCAGTTTGTTTCAAAGTCCATTTCATTTTTAACAAAGTGAGGGAAGCTCTGTTGAAATGAAATGTCTCCTAAATGTCTAGGGCAATGAGGAAGAGGGGAGACAGGCTGGCTCACCCCTCTGCTATGCCATGGTTTCCCTGGTTTCCACATTATGAAAGGCAAGAAGTGAAGGAACAACAGAAGGAAATATAAAACATATGAGTTATGGCTGGGGTGGTGCATGCCTATAATCTAACCCATGGGAGGCTGAGGCAGAAGGATCACTGCCAGTTGAAAGCCATCTTGGGTTACAAAGTGAAACTATGGGGACAAGAGCGAGAGCAAGAGCGGGAGCGAGATGGGGAGGGAGAGGGAGAGCGAGAGGGAGAGCGAGAGAGAGAGCGAGAGGGAGAGCGAGAGCGAAGCTATGCAGCTAATGGTTCACTCCTAATTATTTCCAGTCCCTTCAACTGATTCTGGTACAGGGTTTCTAAAAGCCCTCTTGTACTATCATTCATAATAATAGTAAAAATCACACGGAAGGCTGTATTACTAGCAAAATAAATAGGTGACTGAGAACTGGTCAAGTGTCATATCCCGTGCTAAAGTTCTTAGTAAGGAACAGTTCAGTTTGTTAGCTTAGGCAGCAGCAATACCACTATGAATTCTATTGATGTGATTGCTTGACAGTTCAGGAAACAGATACAAAAGGATGAATTTCCCCAAGTTTGCCTAGTTATTAAGTTGTAGAACTAAAGACTAAGAGGATACAATACCACGCCCTATGCTTTACATTATGTTACACAAAAGTCACACATTCTCAGAAAAATAATCAAACAGTATATAAGAAAATGTATTAAAAACAAAAAGCTGAAGTTGATTAAAAGAATCTTGTGCAGGAATTGAAGTGCTCAGTAGGACAATGCCTGGCACATAGGAGGAGCTTGATGAAAACGTCTGGTTCATTACCCCTGATCTGTGTAATCACAGGCCATCCTGGTCATGGAGAATTCTCTCTGACACATACAGATGAGGGTGCTGACAGGTCCAAACACGTGCTCATCCCCAAACCTTCTCCTCAGCAACAACTTACTTTTAATCTCCAAAGTCCAGTTCACATTTTTCTCTTCACTTATTGGATTATTTCTTTTGATTGCCTAGCTTATTTTATCAGTCACCAGAATTCTCCCTTTATTCTGCCCCCGCCTGACTTGGGAGGAGTTAAGCAGCATGCTAGAATAACTCGGAGAAATTCGGAAGTCTTATATTTACATTCACAACACTTACAAATAAGTTTTTCAAACTGCAAAGCAGCTACCATATCCACATACATAAAATTATCTGTATTCCACTTGGACATTATCACCAAATTGCACTGTGCAAAATCCTGTGATAACTACATTTCTTGGCAAATATTTATTGCATTTCTGATATACTTATAATAGAACAGCTTAATCCATCGTTTTGACTATTTATGAATACATGATTTTTCTGTAGATTATGATACTTCCTTTATTTTTTATTTTTATTTATTTATTTATTTTTTTGTCTTTTTGAGACAGGGTCTCGTTATGCAGTTCAGGCTGGCCTTGAGCTCACTTTTGTAGCCCAGGCTGGTCTCGAACTCGCACCGATCCTCCTGGCTCAGCCTCCCGAGTGCTGGATACTTCCTTTATGAAACATTATAACTCCCAGAGTTGAGAATACAATGTAAAAAACCCCCAAATTTGGAAGAGTACTATTGTCAGTAATTTTGGAGTAAGCAATACACTAAATGTACAAACCTCCAAACTCTAAGCCAAATAGATTTTTTTATACATAAACTACCAAGTTCATCTAATTGAAAAGTGATTTTCACAAAACAAAGTGCAATGTCGCATTTCTGGGGGGGTTGAATATTAAGAGCTTTTAAAAGATGTCTACTTTAACTGTATGGAGAAGTGAAGTTTTCTTTAAGGATCACTCTCACTCTTCAATATAACTTTCTGGATAGAATTCTGATCACACAAATTAAAAAAGGGGTGATTGCACCAAAGGTATTACACTTACAAATATTGAGAATCATTTAATGACCTTGTCTTATTATGAAATTCATGTTTGGTTAGAAAAATCTTCAAAAGTGTTAACAAGATGGCTATTTTCTGACATAGAAAAACAAGAGTCATTAACAGGACTATGGTATATAAGCTGTGCTCTGAAAGAGCCCAGGGTCTGTGTGTGTGAGAGGGAGTGTGGGGCGGAGGAAGATATTTAATTTGCTTAAAACACTCCAGAGATGATACAGAAAAAAAGAAAAGAAAAGAAAAGAAAAATCTCATTCATTGTGTGGGAAGAGGGGAAGAATGAATGATCTAGAAAATGTAACAATTATATGGATCTTTGAAGGATAGGGGTGAGCCAATGAGGCCAACAAATCCAGGCCTTATAGAGAGAAAGCAGCAGCAGAAAATCGTGGCTGTGTCATCCACAGAAAGTGCAAGCCACAGGCAGAGCTATCTCCAACTCGTCAGTTTATAACAGGACGAAGGATTTGCACTCAAGAGATACTTTGGGTGACTTCAGAAAGACAGAGTGGGACAAAATAATGTTCCTGCAGGGCACTTAAGGGGTTGGGAGGGTTTCACTGCGGCACACGACCTCCAAGGGAACAAAAGTGAAAATGTGTGCCCCGTGGGAGAGTCATAAAACAGTGACCTGTACATTTCAGAACACATGAAAGGAAACTTCACTTAGGGTTGAGGGTGGAAAGAGAATGACTCTGGTATTGCTCTCTTAGCGCAGATTATGTCCTGGATGTGATGTGATTTGTCTGTACAACACACCAAGAAAGGTTAGGCCATTATTTCCCAGAGCAAATGTTTAAGGACTATTATTAAAAGGAGGATTATTTACTTTGTAATATTTCAAGGAGGGATTTTTTTTTTTTTAACTCTGTGAAACATCAATCCTTCAATGTCTCTTTCTTTTAATTTGCATAAACACCATAATTGACAGCTTGTTAACAGTTCATTAAGAACACTAAAGACCTGTGATAAACAACAGCCCGCCAAGAGCTCAGTGGACAGAGCACCTAGCCATGCATTTTATCCACCTCCAAAATCCAGCTGCTTCACTAAGAGCAAGTCCAAAAGGTGGCTTTACTAATCTATATGCTCATGCAGACAAGCACTGAAACACGGTGAGGTAAAGCCCTCATTAAGTAAGGATGAGCAATTAATTTGTATCTTTCAGCTAGCTGACTGTATTAGGTAAATGTATCTATGCCCCTTAAAAAGATTAAAATAATTTTATTTCAACAACTACAAGTGTTAGGAACACCTTCTTGTCATAAAAAAATCCTGAAAACTCAAAATAATAATGGCAGACATTAACAATTTGCATTTCTTTTTCATTGTTAAAAAGAAACCATCTAGTACCTATGTGGCATTTTTTTTCTTAGCGGTCTGAAATGAAACATTGTCATGATGGCCCTTTGCAATGTACTGGAAAGGAATCAACACTGTAAAATATAAAGAGAATGAAATCTATTTGTGTTTTCCTGGTAAGAGAAAAACGTACAACTACTGGATGTCGTCTTTCTTTATCTTTGGAGGAAAGCCTGATTATAGGCTCATTTCACTTGAACAAATCTTTCTGGAATCCCTGCTGAGCAAGGCATTTAAACTTTAAAGTGGAGCAGTCTTTGTTTTCTGTAGCTCCACAGTCCGCTCCCTGCCACCCGGCATCAAAATTCATGTGGGTATTCTTGGGGGGTGGAACACAAAGTCCTCTTCCTCTAACACATTCTTTGTGATACTCCTTTCGATAATTCTTTTGCAAATGATCAAAGAAATCCCTGCTATCACTGACATGCATCCTGGTGACTCCTAGTTCTCCCTGCCTGAATTGTCTACGCACACGAAAGGGAAATAGGAGATGAACAAGGATGGAATCTTCAAGAGAACATTCCAGTGTTGAAACAGAAGTGATCTAGAAGCTATTTAAAAAACAAACAAACAAACAAACAAAATGGGGGCTTCATACAGTGATACACAAGAATTAAAAGAGTTAAAATCCCTTGAACTGATAAGCATATTGTAAAGATATTATTTTACTTATTAGATTTGCACCATTGAAAATCCTAAAGAGTCATAATTTGGGTCATGGATATGCTAATTTGTTTTAATAGATCTGGAATGATGATTTTAAAAAAGTGAGAGGTTACTGAGTTGTGCTAAAAATTTTGGAATTCCAAAAAATTTTGAGCATTGTGGAAATTTTTTTTTTTGACTCTGACATTGGAATATATCTAGTCAGAGTGTTGTAGTTGTTCTACTTGTCTATTTAGAACATCGTGGTCAGAAATGCTAACTGGATATGACGTTTGGTTATTAAAACCCTGAGTACATGCGAGTAAGAGAGAACAAATATTTGTAAGAATGCTACCAGTGGAACAGTAGGGTAAAAGAAAATATTTATTTTCTCATGTACATCTAATATTTACGAAGTTTCTCGTACAATATATCCTCCCATTATCTGCCTTTTGTGAGTCAGGATACTCCAGTTAATGGTTAAGTGCCAGGCAGTTGACTGGGCTGGCCCTGATGGTCCAATGGGAGGAGGATACCTAGTGGGCAGAAGCTTTGTGTCTTTTAACACCTTTATAATGACATCATTGGAGATGTCGTCACCTTAGGTCTTGGCAGATTGCTAGCTAAGTGGTAGAGCTATAGCAGACCTTGAAGTTGATTGGGAACAAGGTTATCATTCACCTAGGT
The DNA here is from genome assembly GCA_004027025.1 of Myocastor coypus. NCBI lineage: Eukaryota > Metazoa > Chordata > Mammalia > Rodentia > Myocastoridae > Myocastor > Myocastor coypus. Next base: position 92,304 of record PVJA010003152.1, read on the forward strand.
GAAATATTAATTTTCATGCATCAGACTATTTTGTCATAACGATGGTTTAGAAAACAATGATTAACACTCAAATATAATTATCTCAGTGCTATTGTCTAAAAATAATACCCTGTACTGGAGTAGGATAAATCCATGACCTAAATCAAGCTGTTTCTTTTGAGATGTCAAAACATAGTTTTTTCTTTTTCATATTGGTTTAATCAGAGAATATTTTGAGTTTTAATATAGATGTTATTACTGTTTAACCGTGACCTCAGAATACCGTTAAATTTTATAAGCCTCTTATGGTTCTTAATACATCAACTCCTTTGATCTTAAATTTGAAGGTCTTCTTTCTCTGGCTAATTTAACTTAGTGTACTAGTTCAGATTTATGCCAGTGTTTTCTCTCTGATGGTCTTCAGAGGACACACGAATTCATTCAGTCCTTAATTTCTTTATGCAACAGATATTTTGCATGTGTCCAAGTCAGTCAGGCACAGTGCTAAGTATATTGCTAACCAAAGAACATTGCTACCCTGAAATTTATAGTCTAGAGGAGAAGGGCAGATGACATACAAAAGCTGTGACACGCAAATAAATGTTGCAGACTTTCAGAGAGTGAGCATGCAATGAAAAACAGAAGGAGAACTGAGGGCAGGGGAGCTAGGTAGGAAGGGAGCTGCAGGTGTACACCGCAGTTATGGTGGGTGTGATGAAGAAAGTGATCTTTGAGTTTGAAGGAGAAAACATCAGAGAGTGAGAGACCCGGGGGCAGAATGTGCAGGATGAGAAAAGTCAGTGCAAAGTTCTCTAGGGTGGAACCTAACATACACCTCTGGACCTGGCTTGTTCTAAGGTAACGAGGCAGGAGAGGAGGACGCGAGGTGGTGAGGATACAGTGCTTCCCGTGGAAAAAGCATAAACAGCTGTCCATGGTACCTGCAACCAGGCAGACAGGGTCCTCATAGTGTCCTTGCAAATACATCATCTCTGTGCACATGATTCCTTCATTTGTCCCCAGGATGCTTTCACATTTCCATTAACATAATTTTATTTATTTATTTTTTTAATTTTATTTATTTATTTTTCTTGTTTCAGAACCTTTGTTTACTCATTTTTATGGCTGGCTCAGTCCACCCCGAGGGCAGGGCTGTCTCAGCATGTGGTGCCGGGGATCGAACCGCAGTCCCTGAAGCTGCCCAAGCTTTCCCAAGCACGCGCTTTAGACCACTGAGCCATCCTGCCAGGCCCAACATGATTTTATAAATCAGAGCATCTTTGAAAAATTGTATTTCCAGACCATCTAGGAAAATCAGAAGTTCTGACCAAAGTTCTCAAGGCGATGATAAGCTCTCTACGTCCATGGGCTTGTGGCTTTCAGGTCACGGACCACTCTAGGTTCCAGGTTCTCTATCCTGATAGGTACCTGACTACAGGGATTGGGTGACCCTTTGCAGACCGCACAACTACTTATCTGCTGGTTCTTTATTACTTCTATTTTTCTTTTTAAGAACTTTCTTTCTGAAACTTTCATTAAACTGGCTCTATTATGCTCTGCACTGTCTCCCAAATCTTATTTTATTTTTTTCCCTATTTAGTTCAGGGTCTACAGAGTTTCATTACATAGATCAGACTCATAGTGATCCTCCTGTTTTCAGCCTCCCAAACGCTAGGATCACAGGCATGCACCACCAAGCTCAGTCTCAATCACCATCTCAGCATGCCCAGGGGCAGAGACAGCATGGCGCACTGGAGACTGAACACCAGCTGCTGTGCTCTGTCTAAAAAGGCACTTTAGTCTGCTGAGCTATCTGGCTAATCCGAGACTCTACTTTTGATGGAATTTAGAAGTTAGAATTTGATTCTTGGAAAATAGCTCATTATTCTTTATAATTTGTCTTTTATCCTGATTTTAACTCCAATAAGAACTTAGTTTTCTGTCAACTTATTTTCTCAGCCTTGCAACAAATATTTCAATGCTTCGTTAATGAAGAAAAGTTTTGTACCTGATCCAAAACATCAATAAATAATGAGTGAATTCAGGATTATAATAATCTAGGCCAGACTGCAGATGGATTTATTTTACATGAGGTTAGGGGTAGGCAGTGTTGATGGTATGTAATGTGATCTTAGAAAGGCCATCTCTATTTTGGTATTTCCAATTGGATAGGGATTTTTAGAGACTAAAATGAAAGGAAAATGAATATGATGAACTCTCATCTTTTCCCTTACCCAGCTATCAGCAAAATGTTCAAATACTTTATATGTATATATGCACTCTTCTATATGGATATAATAATTTATATTGTAAAATATTGAAATACATATCCACATAATGTTAAGCTTAGACCAATTAACATGGATATATATATATATATATATATATATATTTCTCCTCAAAATGCTGTTTTATTAGTTGGTACTAAACTACCTTCAAGCAATTGTTTTAGAAATAAACATAAGCTAATGATTAGTATTTATTTTTGAAATCAAGGAGCAGTGTGCAACTCCCCTACATCCCTCCCATCAATAATTGCTTTTGAAAGTTTTCTGATCCTTGACCTTTAAAAATAGAATAATACACAAAGTAACAATAGCTACCTGCTTCCTCCTCCCAGAAAACACTGGGTTTTTTTGTTTTGTTTTTTTTTAAACAGAGTAAAATGTTATTTAGGAGGAAAGTATATCTAAAATGTTAAAAAGTTAAGAAAAAAAATAAATGCACCCGGCCAGGAGTGGTGGTACATGTCTATAATCCCAGCACTTGGGAGGCTGAGATAGGAGGGTTGGTGTGAGTTCGAGACCAGCCTGGGCTACAAAAGTGAGGTCAAGGCCAGCCTCAACTGCATAGCAAGACCCTGCCTCAAAAAGACTAAATAAATAAATAAATAAATGTTCCAAAAAATCTTTGAATTTTATGGAATAAATGTTTATAGCAAAATTGTAATATTATTCATATGAAACTTAAAAACTCAAATCTCTACATCTTCCAATTATTCATGGGTCCTTTATAATTTATGCTTTATTATTCTGGACATGGTTGGATGGTCAGGAGTTCATTTGCAGCACTTGGCTTTTCTGAAGTTTCATAATAAAAATAATATAATTTTCTTGTGGCTTACCAGATAGAAATATTAAAATATATCATAGCAAGAAAGGCCTTCTTACCAAGTTGTGCAATTAGTTATTTTGATGTGAACTCCATTAGGGACGATGAGTACCAAGTATTCTATTGGGGAATACAAAAGATTTTGATTTTATTTCTGTAATGGTCTTGGTGAGGATGCACATGTGTAAGCATAAATATTAAGTGATATTTTACTCAGTATAATACAGTAAAGTTGAATGCACAAATCACAAGTGAAATCGAGTCAGTCTCCAAATACCCACAAAGAAAATACGGAACTTGAATTACAACAACAACAAAGAAAAAGAATGAGGAGAGCCAATGACGCAAGGGTAATTGCGGCACAACCGCATGCAGGTTGGGCCCGGTGAGGCGTGGTGGTGGACGACATTGTTGTAAAGTCAGAGCGGCGGCTTACTCTTTGCACTCCAGGTCTCCCTGTACATAACAGAGGGCAAACTGATCTACACTTCTGTTCCGTCAGCTATAAAAAGGGGAAAGGGTACAAGAAAGGAGAATAAAAGCCATGCCCGTTCTGCAGGCTGAAGCACAAATAGACAAGGCCCCGTGTCACAGGATGTGATGTGAATTAATGTAATCAAAACTTGAGAGAAGTTTATGGCGGCTCAGGCTGTCTCGTCTGCACCTACAAAGGGTGAGAGGGACCACAGAGGCAGACCCCAGGAGGATACAGCACCCCAGGCCCAGAAAGATCAAGGGGGACAGGGCTAGGGGGCGTAGAAATGGAAAGGTGGGGCCACCTAAGACACTCCCCTGAGAAGCAGCCACAGCTGTTGCAGATAAATTGGATACCGAGGTGAAGGAGGACGGTCAACAGTAACTCCTCGCTAAGGGCTTTGGGGAGCCAGAAGAATGCTAGAGACAGTGACAGCAAGAGGACTGGAGAATCACCTGCCTATTATCTGGAAAGTGAAGTGTCCAGCCATAGAATTACTAAAGAAGCACTTCCACGTTTGTCCTTCTGGATAATTGTTCTCAAGAGCAACAGGGAGGGACTAAATAGACATCCAGTGAGGTTTTTTTTTTTTTTTGGTAGACTGATTTTAAAACTTTTGACTGATTTTTGGTAGACTGATTTTAAAACTTTCACACTGACTTACTTATGGGTGAAAATAATGACTGTGCCAAGGGAGGCAAATGTAAACAAAACACTGCTTTCCTAGAATTTAGAAATAAAAGGAATCAATTATGCACAGCAAAGTTCTGTAATGATATGAGAAAGGAGTTTACAACATGAATCTGGCTGGGCACGCGAACACCAGGACTCATTCATTGAACTCAGTAGGACTGCAGCCCAGTCACCGTGAAAAGCAGGAATAGGAAGGGAGCGGTTCTCGTACAACAGTGGTGCTGAGGTAACTTCCCAGTTATAAATATTCTGGAAATTTTGCAATAAATTTGGCCTAATGTGGTGTTTTGCCAGTGTTTGCTTTGCCAACCGCTGTCATCAGAAAGCCTTTTAGAGGGAGCTGGCAGTCTGTTTATCTTGCAAATAGTTGCAAAGCAAAAAAAAAAAAAAAAAAAAAAAAAAAAAAAAAAAAAAAAAAAAAAAAAAAAAAAAAAAAAAAAAAAAAAAAAAAAAAAAAAAAAAAAAAAAAAGTAATGTTCCATTTTTAAGTTGCTTAAAAACTACTGGTAATTAGGAAATCCACATGGACCTAAATCAAAACAACCCCAGCAAACCTTTTAGGATTGCTGTAAATGCAACAGAAAGATGAGAATTTACAGTGCTCCATAACCAGGGAAACTGTAATACCAGATTGCATTTAGTTTTATCTTACCCAAAGTAACATTATCTTCCACAACCATAAAGAAACAGGACTATCATAAATCTATCTAAAGGAACTGGCACTGTTTCAATAAAGGCATCCACATGCTATGGCTTGCTTATTCCTTGATTATCATCCAAATACCAGTGGCTAGGAAGAGAGACAAAATTCTGATTTCTTTCTGAGTTACCATTCAGTGGCCCCCTTCTGCCCTCCTACTCTTACACGTATATCCCTCAAACAATGTCAAAAGTAGGAACAAATTCCCTAACCCACACTGAAAAGTCCTTGACTCTCCAAATGACTATAAATTGCATGGTTGAGTGCATATGGCCACAGGGCTGTCACAATTACTTCTTTCAAGAATTCATCATGGCATGCCGATTCTATAATGTCATTATAGCGCCTCTTTCACTGTACTGATCCAGCCAGCTAATTTAATCAACGAATAACAGATTCTGAAATGGATGCAAGGGGCCCTAGCACTTCAAATTATATTAGTAGAGATGTACCACGGCGGAGATGATACAATCCTCACCATTCAACCTAACCTCTTCACCTACATTTTGCAGAGAAGATAGGTGAGGTTACTTTAAACTTCAACATTTCAGTTTAAAAATAACTAGAGGATTTTCTTTCAAAATCAATAACTTTTTCTGCTTAAAATGGATTAACCATGTCAGGAGGGGGAAATCCTCACTAAGTGCAAGGTTCATTATAGACCTTATTAAAACATACGGGACACAAAAGTTTTCACAAGTAGGAGAAAAATCGGAGTTCCATGATGAACTGCAAAGTGAGCCATTCAAAGATGGACAATTAATTTTATTAAATTTTAATCTTCTCTGCAAATGTCAATGATAATTAGAAAACATTCTTTAACAACACAGTCCATCTTGCATGTCATGGAGAGTAATAAGTTAATTTACTAGAAAGGAAAAAAAAAAAAAAAAAAAAAAAAAAAAAAAAAAAAAAAAAAAAAAAAAAAAAAAAAAAAAAAAAAAAAAAAAAAAAAAAAAAAAAAAAAAAAAAAA
>PVJA010003153.1:0-40000 GCA_004027025.1 Myocastor coypus
AGAGAAGAGAAGAGAAGAGAAGAGAAGAGAAGAGAAGAGAAGAGAAGAGAAGAGAAGAGAAGAGGAAAGAGAAGACAAGGAAATTCTTGCTTCTAGAATCCCAACAAAAATCATGAAGTTAAAGAATGTATTGCAATGCCATTCCATTTTGAGCGAATTTCTTAACCAGTGCAAGTGTGTCTCTCAGGATGCATATCTAGAGACAAAAATGGAATTAACCCCATCCAAACCATATGACTGGGGCCAGGGAGAATTCAGGGGTCCAAGAACCTGCCTAGTAGGCTCAAAGACCTGCGTTTGATCCCCAGTGCCACATGCTATGCAGGCATTGAAACCAGGCATAGTGGAGGACACATGTAATCCCAGTGCTGGGAACGCTGAGACAGGAGGATCATTAAATCTGAGCTGCATAATGAGACAAGGTACCTAATTAATTAAAAAATATGCGCACAATTAAGAATGGACAGCAGAGATATTTCCCCCAAACTGGTCTAGAACAAATAGAAAGATGACAGTGTTTTCTACTTACTCTGCTACTTAAAATATGTATAATAGAGACAATGAGACAAAAATGGCCATTCAATAAACACAGAAATAAACATCATGGGGGCAAGAGGTGAAAAAGATAATGTCAAGAGTTACATTCTCTAGGAAACTTAAAAGGGCCTAATTCCAGTACAGAAGGTCTAAGCACCTTCACTGCTGCTGCTGTTTTATTTCAGCAGTAAATAGCTGAGAGTTGTTAACTCAAAAGAGGAAATGCAAAGAGAGAGCAATCAATCACTTGGAGAAAGAAGAGAGAAAAAGCACAGTGACAGTTGCCTGGCTGGAACATTAAGAGAAAAGATTTTGATGAGGCTGAGTGATAGATAGAGAGCCCGAGCCGTCAAGGCTTTCTAATGCTATGAAATATGCAAAAATTTATATGGTCAAACAGTATCTCAGAAAGGGTTTGTACTCTGTGTAGAGAGGGCAGATGGGGCAAGTGATGAATATAAAAGGAAGATTAATTTAAGGAAGGCAAGCCAGCCTTTCTGTTGTGACGTCATCCTTTGTCCAACTGTATTAAGCACGCGCTTGCCATGATTAAGCTACAGCTTGGGTGTGCTTCCCCCAGGCACTGGCATTGGAAGCCCGGTCCCAGTGTAACAGTGTCATAGGTGGCACAACCTTGACGGTGGCAACTTACATCACTGGTAGAGCTGTCTTGTGAAGGAATTAAGGTAGAGCTTAAGGGGCCCCTGAGCTCTCAGGAATGCAAGTTGCCCTAGGAGTGGCTCTGCCTGCTGCTACTTTGTTTCCTGGTTAGCAGTTTGATGTCTTTCTTGCTCATGTCCTCTTGCCATTGCCATTTCCTATGAAGTGGCCAAAGTGCCACAGCCTTAGCATTCCACTTGCATGCTACTTGAATTTTAAGTGGTCAGGGTTAGAAGCTAGGTAAACCTCTTTACTTTGGACAGTTTGCTTTTCTCAGGTACCTTGTCATGGTAGCAAAAAACAGATGGAAGCACATTATATAATGTTGCCAAGCTGTGGGCTAGATACAGTACTGTCAGGCATGACATAAAATGAATTAGACATAGACCTTGTCCCCAAGAGACCATGGTCTAAAAACAGAAGTAAATAAGTAACACAGATCAATCCAACAGGAAAGGTAATGTAGGGTAAAAGAAACAGATCACAGAGTACACCTAAACAGCTGGCTTTACACAGAGAAGTGCAAGGAATCCTGACTTGAGCTGGTTCCTAAAGATGAGGTACAACAACCTATGTGAGCCTGCAGGCCTAGAAAAACAAATGATGTGTGGCTAAGCTACCTCTCAAAGAAAGTAAAGGGAAAGAAGGACAGAGACAGACAGACAGACAGACAGACAGAGACAGAAAGAGACAGATGGTGAGAAAGAGAGACAGAGAGAGAAAGAGACAGAGAGAGAAAGGGACAGAGAGAGAAAGAGAGAGACAGAGAGAGAAAGAGACAGAGAGACAGACAGAGACAGACAGAGAGAGAGAGACAGAGACAGAGAGAGAGACTGGGAGGAACAGAGGGAAATCAGAAATCAGACGTCAGTGATCTTCTTCCTTTGTTGCACATGGTTTAACTCACCAGGGCTTTTTCAAACTTTTTGTTAAGCCTGGCTTTAAAATGTCACCACCAACAACAGCAGAAAATAAGAAAACATCATCTAATATTTACAACTAGACTCAGTAGGAGAATATGGATTGTTACGAGTACTGTAAAAGAATTAAGTTCGTAGGCATTTCTTGTCCCCACATCTACGCTGCATATAATCACTGACATAATCTGTGGAATCTCCCAGGAAAATGGGTATTTTAAAAAGCTGCAGTATCAGTTTGTCATTAGAGAGATGGAAGGTACAGATCAACTAATAATGTTATTTTTCTGCTTACTGGGACTCTGCCAAAACACTAACATATGCATATGAGACAGAGAAAGGGAGGATGACAAACTGTTGTTGTGACCTTGTAACATAAAGCATTGTCATAAAGAAGCAATTTCAGACATCAGTGGCTTCAAAGGAGAATTTTTCTGTGCCATGATTGAGCAATGTCATCTTGTCATTGGTTCTGGAAAGTGGATCAGAGGCTGTGAGCAGAGGACCAGCAGCAATTTTGCCTGAACCTTATGTGTGTCATTTTCCAGCTCTGGAGTTTCATGTATTCCTACAAATATTCATTCACTGTAAGGTATTTTTTTTAGTCAGGGACATATATTGGATTTACCCTACCAAACCCATCACCTATCAGGGTAGGATCAGTGTCTGATTATAGTGTATCTTCTTGCTCTTTATAGAAGTATTGCAAAATTTTCTTTTTATTTCCTTTCTTTTACCAACTCACTGTTGTGCAATTATCCATTGGGCTCCCCTGGAGTTTGAGAGAAATTAAATGTTATATCCACACTCATACCAAATTAATTAATCATGATTAATGTTCCTACAATGAACACAAAAGGCATTAATCATGACTAGTGTCATATTGCAATGTGCATCTCTGAGTTTGTGTCATCTCTCCTCAGTGTGTACTACAGAATCCTCAAAAAGATAGCTATAGGTTTTGGCTTCTTCACTCTTCTATTTTTGTTACTGCTCTAAATTATCGACTATGACTTGTGCATAGGACTGCATAAAAAGCATAGGACAAAATATTTATGAAAAATGAAGTGGAAGGTAATGTTTTTCTAACTAATGATTCCCAAAATTAAAAATTTGTGAGTTAAAAACTCGATCCTCAGTGGAGCAGTACTCAAAGGTGGGGCCTGCAAGGGGCGATTGGATCGTGAGGGTCCTGACTCTTAATCCATTTGTGGGTTGACAGTTAATGTGTCTTGAGGAGAAGCTTTGCTACAAAAGGGAAATTTCTTTCTCCCCTCCTGTGCCCCGCCCTTTGTCTGTTTTCATGCTGCTGTAACGGTATGGCTTTGTTCCACCCAGCTTTCCCTGTCAGGATGTCTGGCCTCTTTATTATTATTTTTTATTTATTTGTGTATTTTGTACAGGGTTTCACCATACAGCTCAGACTCATAGTGATTCTCCTGTTCACAGCCTCCCCAAGATTTGATGAGCCTAAGTCACTTTTGGTTGGAACCTTTGAAACCATAAGCCAAAACCCAAGAACCAAAATAAGTCTCCTTTGAAGTTGCTCACGTCAGTTTTATTATCCCAGCAAGAGAAGGCTGATAACACACATGCTAGGGGTGATAACTGTACACCTATAGGCCAGGGATGCAGCACACTGTGCCAGTCTTTGTCACGTGAGTATTATTCATGACTGCTCAGGAATGCTATTGCAAGGCAGAGGAATTGCAACAGAGGGGCACTCAGGAGACAAAGCTAAAAATATTTAATCTCTGGTCCTAGAGAGCAAAAGCCTTGACAGCACTTACTATAGATACACACAAGGATGGGGACAGCCAAATAGTTCAGTGGATTAAAGTGCCTGCAAGCAGGTGCAGGGGCCAGGGGTTCAATCCCCAGGCTTGCTATGCCAGCCCCACCCCCGGGGGTGCTGAGATGACAATTGAGACTGGGCGTGGTGACATGCTGGTGTAATCCCAGCTTTTGGGAGCCTGTAAACAGGTGGATGCTTATGAGTCCTATCTAGTAGTGAGACCCTGAATGTATTGTAGACCCTTCCCTAAGCAAAAAAAAAAAAGGAAGACAGACACAAGTGGATAGACTGCTCATTTGTATGTGTCTTAAAATTATCTCAACTATTTGAGTGTAAGCACACTCAAGCTATGCTAATTGGCATTTCCTTGAGGTCTGTGTCTCTGAATTTGCTGTCTGTACCAAGCAAATATGCTAAGCAGATGTACTAAGCATATGTTCTTTGCAAATAATAAATCATTTAATGCAACCATTGATTATAGAGTTTTAGACAGGAAAAATAACACAGACACAGGAAGTCACTTGGCCAAGGTTGCAGAGGAACTACATGCAGAAGAACCTTAGTCCTCTGTCCTAAATGCCAGCTGTCCTACTTCAGAAGCTAAGTTTTTCCACTGTGCTCCACATCTTACATAAGAAGATGTGCTGTTTTCAACACTTGGGTCCTCTACTGAAAGCAATAAACCAGCCATTTTGCTCTCAGCTGGCTTTCTTTGACAGCTCCATTGGAATCGGGCTCAACAAAGATGATATGGTAGAACTTAGCACCCCTAAATTTCCAAAAGTACACATGAATACAGTAACTTTCTATATAATTTGGCTAATTGTGACCAAAAGGAAATCTCCTAGAAAAAAATTTAACTTTTCCTATAAGTGCATTAAGCGAAGATTTCCAAATTAGATAGAGCTCCAAATATTTGCTCAACCTACGTACTTAAGCCATTTTAAAATACAGTGTGAACTTTTTAATTAGCGGAAGAAAACATTAAAATACTTGATCTCAGATAAAAGGATCAAAAAGCAACAAAATAAAATTCTGAAAGAAGATATGTGGGTCACAATTTGACCACTTAAATAACCAGGCTCTAACAATGAGCAAGAGTGGAAATATGAACTTGAGGATGATCTGGGCTCAGGAGTAATAACTGCCAGGGTGAGGGGAGTGGAGGCGTCAGGGGAAGCATCCTCAGTCTCTGCTGTGTCCAGCTGCTGTCCATTGCCGTAAGTGCTCATGGAAAACAGCCATTTGTTTAAAGATGCTCTCAATGGTCTGCATGTTTTGGTTACACTAGCTGAAAATTTAAAGACCTTGGAAAGCTAAAAGTTGCATTTCTTGGCTCCCAAGTAGTGAGGAGCAAGAATATCTGGCTTCTTGTCACCAAGTATCACTGAGGATACCTTCACATTCAGAAATGCTCCAATACTGGGTAGCCAACACACACACACACACACACACACACACACACATACACTTATATGTAATCACTATATAGATAGTGCCAAGCTCAGCTTTGCTGTGGATAATTTTTTAAAGAGTTTATTTTTGTCTAGATCTCTTGTTTATAACTAAGAAGTGATTTCGGTACCTAATACTTAGTTTCTACAAGTATTTTTTAGTTGACATGCCAGAAAGTGTCAGAAGTTTGGGGGTAAATTTTGAACACACAGGCATTGTATTAACATTGTATGGATCATAAATTAATAGAAATCTATAATTTTATTCCAAAATGGCTCTTTATACCCAGAGAAACTCTGCATTCAGAAATTTATTTTACTGTAACCACTGTTCAGTTGGTATCAAACCTCTAAAGACAAGAATCTAAACAAGGAAATACATTGATATGTCAGAAATCTGATTCATGCTTTTGTGAAGAAATAGAAAATGAGTTTTAATATGTATATATGATTTGACTTTTTGTATTTGTAATTGAAATTATATATCATTGCCTCTTCTTTCATTCATTCAACAAACACTGAGAGTGAGTTTAGTTCCTAGTAATAGCACAGAGAGCAACTACTAGTGCCATATTCTGGAAGCAGAGGACACTGACTTTCCAGAAATTAGTACTGAAAGAACTTTGAGAGAGTCTCACCCACTGTTATGATTCATGTCTAGATGTCCCCTCAAAGCCGCAGAGTTTTAGATGGAGATGTTTTGCAGGTGGCAGTCTGGTGAGTGCAATGCTGGGATTAAGAGGGTGGGACTGCTAAATCAGTCTGCTGATTGGCTGGGCACCACCCTATTCACAGAGGTCCAGACAGAAAATAGAAAGGACAGAAGGATGCTGTTAAGGCTCCTTGTGGCTTTTGCTGTTTTCTACCTACCATGAACTGGTCTCCTCTGTGAAAGTCCCCTGCCTCGGAGCCAGCTGATTATGGGCTGAAACCTTTACAAACTGTGAGCTAAAATAACCTTCCAGTCTTTAAATTTGGCTGTCAGATTTTTGTCTTACCAACAAGAAAATTAACTAATATATCTATTAAAATGTCAATTCTACTTCTTCAATGGTTAAAGCACTTGTTTTATAGACTGCCAATACAATTCAGAAATGTAGTAAATTTTAGAAGAATGGCTCTGAGTATATCAGGCCTTTTTCAATGTTTGATGCTTCCTGTTTATCCTCAAAGGAATTTGCTTCCCCACCCACCGAAAATGAACCAAACATGATTGACAAAAATGGTGATGTGTAAATCTGGAACATGGACCTTACCAGGGCTCATTGGATCTTTTTCAGTTATCATGGAACCCTTCTTTAGTAATTGTGGAAATCTACCAGGTGGTACAGAAGTCTAGGCTAGCCCCCTAGAGCATGAAAGGCTCCCCAGAAGACAACTGTGGAGCCCAGCCACTGCTGGTGGGAACTATTGGGCTTGGGGGAAACCACACCTCAGATTTCCAGCTGGAACTTCTGTCTGTCAGATGGCAGCAGCCATGTGTGTGCTCCCTGGCCATTGAGCCCTCAGAACTGTGAAAATAATACAACAATATTGCTTCAGGTTACTAAGTGTATAGATGGTTTATTATGCAGCAATAGGTAATCAAAACAGGAAATATTTATAAAATAACTATTACCATTAAATTTACCACTTGCGACTTCAGATTCTCTAATCAGGTCTCATGGGTTCATGTTTCTCTATAATTGGTGATTTCCAACACGTTATAATTTACTTACCCAATGAAATGAAGTACTTCCATTTTGGATCATCCTGGAAGCTTGTTTCCTCTTTATGTATGTGACTCCCTTTCTGAGCAAATAATTGTGGATTTCCCTGTATCCATAGTTATGGAGATGAAAAGAAAAATTATATTTTTAATAATTAACTAGTCATAATTTAAGGAAAGGAAAGGCACAAGGAGAGAGAGAGAGCGATTTGGGCAAAAGTTTGGACCCCATGCCTGTAACTTCAAAGGTGACAGAGCATTTGTGAAGCTCTGTAGCAAACTGTTTCTAACAATATGAGCCTGTTTGTACATCTTGGGAAATCTTGCCCAACCGAAATTGGAAGTCTCCCCAGAACTCATATTTTTAACAGAAAGGCCCCAAATTTATCTTTTTATAAAAAAAAAAGAAAAGAAAAGTTTGGAGATGAGGGATGCAGTCTCAGTGGCACTTCACTTGTCTGGCAAGTGCAAGGATCTAAGTTCAATTTCTGGTATCAAAAACAAAACAAAGCGAAGAACAATAACAAAAAAGAAAAGTTTGTAGAGTGTGCTAAATGATTCCTGTTAAGCCACATGCTTATACACATTTGAGAAATACATTAAAGCAAAATCAGTTTTTTGCATATTTCCCCCCAAATATGTATACACAGATGCCTTATGCTCAGAAAATCCTAACAACTCTGCATGTCCTCAACACAGTCCAACAAAGCGGTCTCTGTGACAGGTTTCCAAACCCTTTGCCTACTCAAGTTTTTACCTAAAATGAATATGTGCATCCTGGAGCACTTGATGGAGTGGGTCTGAGAGAACAAACAGAATTATCTTTTCCGTTCTCAGAGGAAGAACATTTTGTTTGCTGTTGGCAAAATAGTTGAGGCTCCTTACCTGGGTTGCTATCTAGCTTCTCCTGTTTTGTTTTGTTTTGTTTTTCCACAGAAGGACAGTTGTCTTCTGCTCCATCTCAGAAAGGAAAATAGAACAGCTATACACGTGCAAAACCATGTGTTAAATTTTTCTTTCTTGTCATGTTCACAGGAAAGCCAAAAATAGCAGTCTACCCCTACCATATTTTCATCTGAAGGGTAAAATTCTATTAAGTGGTGCCTTAGCTTATCTCATAAAAATTACATTCATTTTTCTAAAGTTTCAAAGATCTACCCTTCTTGTTTATCATATAACAAACTGATAGGCATGTTGAGATCATACTTGATATTTTTCAGTAAGGTGAAAGCTTAAGATTTTCATGTGGCCCTAAAAGTTATTAGAAATAGACAGGACAGCCAACTATATTTTAAAATTACATTATGAAAAGAGAATATCAATTGTGGGTATGATCTTTTAGAATTCAAATTGTTGACTAGAATTGCACCTAGGATTTAATACATTCAGTTCCAAAGTAAATACTGTTAAGCAAGCTTGAGCTAAGCTTCACAAAATTTAACATGTTCAGTTATAATATTTGTTTAAGAAGAATCATATCTGACTCTTCTTACAGAAGTACATTTGAAACAACCCTTTGGAGCTTTGTCTCTCCTGTCAATGCTTATGTCTCATCTACAGTGTTCATTTTCTCTAGCTAGGAGTTGTCTATTAGCAAGGGATCTTGGCAAATATTTTATCTCAGGACCTATGCAAGACACTGGAATGCATTCATTTTCCAAAGTCCAGTATAACTGTTTATCATAAATCACAGCTTACTGGTTGCATTGAAACAACATGGGCGTCAAAACAGTAAGAAAAAACTGTGAGTTGTTTCCAAGTACAAAACGTTTCATTCTGCAGATAATCTTGGCCAGATGTTCTCCATCTTTCTGAGGACAGCATAGGCTGCTGAGAGACTGTACACTAGTAAAGAATTTCAAATTAGACTCTCCTCCTGATAATGAATTTGTGTGTTTTAATTGGTAATCTAATTAATAATTATATAGTCTCCATAATGGTGTGCACATATTGTTCTCTTTCCCTAATTTATCTTTCTATCTAGCATCTTTCTATCTCTGCCATCTTCCTATTTAATCTTATCATGTAGTATTTACCAAAATTTCAGTAGAAACTCTAGTTGGGGAGGACTGCATTTCTAGAATGTGGAATTCATGAAGAAATCATCCATCTCTCCCTATTTTCTAGTTTCTGCAGGAACAATCAGATCTGGAAAGAGCTAGATACTTGGAGTCCATGGAGTTGCCAACACCTCTTGCTCTGACAGAATTGTCTCAGTAAATTACCCTTTGATATGGTGCCATCACACTAGATGGGCAAATTTGCCTGACAGCAGTGTCTCTTGGGAGGATGCAGTAGAGATTTTTGCTTTATAAGTCTGTTCTTTAGGAGGGACTCTGAAGCTAAGAACTTCTAGGTTTTAGTGCATGGAGTAGTGCTAACACCTATAATGACTGAGTAGACAGACACAGTTGTATAACTGGAAGGTTTCCTAGATTAGGGTGATATCTAGAAAACAGATCCCATTTTGTAGTATACATGTGTATATATTTTGTAAATCTACCTTTGCAAATTTTCCAGCTTATTTTATTGTCTCCATATTTTCAATTGTTTCCTTTTGTTGCAACTTCCATTTGGTTTGTGTTATCTGTATGACATATGCTAGCCAATATATTGTGCTTAACTTAATTCTTACAAAATTCTAGTGATATTACCTCTATGTTTATATACAGGGAAATACAATGTTATCACATTGTGATGTTTCTTTTGTTTAGTGGAGGAATTGAGATTTCTTCCTATATGTGCTCTCAATGATCCCAAACTGAGTAGGGAACAAAGTCTAGATAGTAATCATATTGCTCAGTTCATGGTACGGGCAATCTTTCTTAAAATTAGAAAAGTCTAATGTTATAGTTAAGTGTCATCAGCCATAGGATTGCTTATGGATTAGTACTCTCATTGCACCAATAAGGAAACTGAGGTGCAGAGGCTAGGTCACACTGCAAGATATGAAGCTGGCATAGAGCTGAGATGTAAACCCAGATACTTTGTTTCCAGACTCAAGGAGAATAAACAAAGCATCATCCAGTTAGAATGAGAGCCATCTTTGAGCCAAACCGGAATTCATCAAGGAACACGTTAAGGAGGGAAGTTCTTAGCTTAACTGCATTACGTGTACACTTACTTGGTCTTTTGTCTCTTCTCAGTAGAAAAGATCTTAATGGTGCTAAGGTAATAAGAATTTAGTTCTGCTTGGAACTGGGGAAAGGTTAAATGACTTAAACATTCTTTTTTGCCCCAATTCAGCTAGGTTAAATGCTCCTTCAGGACAGAGACTACATGAA
This sequence comes from Myocastor coypus, assembly GCA_004027025.1. Lineage (NCBI taxonomy): Eukaryota > Metazoa > Chordata > Mammalia > Rodentia > Myocastoridae > Myocastor > Myocastor coypus. The sequence goes on from PVJA010003153.1 coordinate 10,356, forward strand.
TGAGATTTGAGAAATAAGAAGCCTGTACTGCCCTTATCTGACTTGTTAGTGTCCCTTGGCTTCTCAAGAGTCACAAAGCTGGATAGTTTTCATACCACCGCTGTACCTCCCCATTAATGAAGAGTGACATTTTTTCCTTTACCGTGCACTGTACTCCTGTCTTAAACCACATCCATTGTTGGCTACCACTTAGCAGCTGTTTTCAAGTTTTAGCTTTTCACTGCAGAGATGAAGCTTTGAGCAAAAATGAGCAGGGCAAAAGCCTGGCTCCTGTTAACCTTAGAGGATGGGGTGTGTGGGCGGGGGAGGGGATGTGTGGAGGGGAGGTGTGGTGTGATGTGTTATGGCTATACGCTCTCTATCCTGGACCAGTTCAAGTGGATGATTTACTTTAACAGTGTCTGAATTGATTAGTACTTCTGGCTGCAAGTGAATACCAATCAGATTAAAACAAAATGGAAAAAGTAAAAGTGCATCAATATCTTAGAGCCTTAAAATAAATTGAGTATCCAGTTTCAATGAATTCATGATAATGCTGTTTTACCTTTCTTATAGAGGTGCCACACACTCAGTAAGCAACTGTGGACCCAAGTCACTTATCAAAATAGAGAGAAATGAGAGGGAGAGGGAAGAGAGAAGAAAAGACACAAGGAGAAAGGGAGAGGGAAGTGAGAAAAGAGAGATGAGAGAGAGAACTGTTCTGTGTTGCTTTTCTTTATTCAATTGTGCAAAAATAAAGTGGTCATTAATGGGTTACATCAATAGAAAAACTATTAAGATGCAGATATTTGATAGGTAGGACAGTCATGGGCTCTTTTGGAGTAATTATGACCTCATCTTGGTAGTACAAAATCTAACACATAACAAATTACAAGAAAAATATTCAGTCTGCCTTGAATGGATGACTCCTTCTGTCAGATGGCAATCTGCATAAAGGTGCACGTCCCTGTTTGAAGTCATCAGTTCTTAAGTCGATTTAGAAAGAGTTGACTCTCCCAGAAAGTCATCCCTTCTCCTCAAGCACTGGCTTCTCTGCTGCTTGGAAAGGTCAAGCAGTGCTTGTCCTGCCTGCACTTAGCCTGGGTCCTCTCTGTGTGCACAGATGTAAGACTATGTTGACTATGGCCATGTGCTTATAGCAATAAGGAAAAGTATTATCCTCCTCACACTGGCCTTTGGATAATGCCTTGCTTTATGCCACAGTGTAAAGGAAGTTTCCAGGGTAATAATGGCATAGTGTCTTACTGTGAGGGAAGTACAGCATATCTGTTATACCGGGTATGGAAGGGTGGGACGGTGGACACAGATTGCCTGTGTTCATGGCTTGGCTCCGCTGCTAAGTGTGGGTCTTGTTAAGTTGTGTAAGTTTACTGTGTCTGTTGTTTTCTAGCAAAACTCACCTCTTAGCAACATAGAATTAAATATGAGCAACATGGATATTTAGAATGTTAGAAAGTGCCGCCTACATGTTAGCTTTTAATAACACTTCACACAGACCCCAATTTCTTTTCTCTTTTTATTGTATTACTTTTAATCCCAACTTCTTTCTTTCTTTCTTTCTTTCTTTCTTTCTTTCTTTCTTTCTTTCTTTCTTTCTTTCTTTTTCTTTCTTTCTTTGGAACAGAGTCTCACTATGTAGCCCAGACTCTTAGTGATCTTCCTGTGTTCAGCCTCTCCAGCGCTGAGATTACAGGCATGCACCACCATGCCTGGTCTTGGCAGCAGGCTCAGCACACCCAGGGGCAGGGCTGGCACAGCTTGTGGTGCCAGGGGTCATACCGCGGTCCCTGCGCTTGCTTGAGCAGGTGCTTAGTTTGCTGAGCTGTCTTCCACACTCCTGTAATCTTTATCTGCTCACACATCACTCTCCAAACTGGTCTCTCCCCCTTTTCTCCTTTGGAGTCTGTCTTCCAGGTAGGTTCCTTGATAATCCTCCTGATGCATTGTTTTCTGATACATTCAATCCAAACAGTGTTTCAGTTAAGATATTTTTCAGGCCACCTTGTCTTGCAACCAGCTGAATATGGATTGAAACTCCCACAGACTTCGAGCTAAATAAACCTTTCCTCCTTTAATTTTGGGTGCCTGGTATTGTGTCTCAGCAATGAAAAAAAATAGCCAAGACACAGGGTGTTCTGGTTTATATCTAGTTGTCCCCACAAAGGCTCATGCAACCAAGGGGCGGGGACTTCTAGAGTTTGAGCTTGACTCATGATCCACTGGGATTATGTGTTTTAATACTGATGGGGTTATCAGTGTGAGTACGGCTGGGATTATGGGTGTGGCCTAAGGTGGACAGGCTGAGGCAGAGAGCCTGAATGCAATATAAAGAGAGACAGAGAGACACACTTAGGCTGTTGCTGTCTGATGCCCTGGTTGGTCAGTGGCCTCTGTCACCATTTTGTTGCTGTTCGACTGCCATGAACTGCTGGCCTCTGCATTGTGCCTCTCTGCCTTGGATCCAGCCAAGTATGGACTGAAACCTCCAGTAACTGTGAGCTAAATAAACCTTTCCTTCCTTCATTTTGAGTGTTGGGTATTTGTCCCAGCAATGAGAAAAGAGTAACTAAGACACAGGATAAAGTTCGTTTTTCTTTGTCTGACATTTAAGATCCTCTGCTTCACTATCAACTTATATTTGTGACTATTTCTTATTGTTACTCTTTTGTAGTGAGTGGAACAGAGTGTATATATTTATTTATTTACTTACTATGTGGAAGTGGAGTGGAGAGAGAGGAAAGCTAGATAAAAGGAAGGCATGATCTATGAATTCTCCCAGTTTATGTGGCACAAACCAAGGTTTCTGAAGCTGTTTTAAGGAAGACTTGTATATTTTGATGTCAGCGAGAGTTGGGGCCAATCTCATGGAATGAAGAAAGCCTCCACCAATGGGAGGATCATGGTGTCTTCTGCGACTTACACACTGATCATAGATCAGCCTGAGTCATGAAGAGTTGGGCTGAGAAAGGCATGGCCAATTAGCTCCTGAGCTCCATGTCTTCTTGCACAGGAGAAGGAACCACATTAGCTGCATTATAGCTTGAATGCACATTGCACTGACATAATACAATTCTACAGATTTAGAAAATAATTTAGAAAATATTAAACAGGAATGAGATAAGCAATGCATTCCTAATGAGTTCACAGAATCTCTTATCCTTATTCTTTCTTTGCTTTGCCTTCTTGTAAGCCGAAATGATTTTCTTTCTGGTCATGCCAAATAGAATCTTTTCCAACAGTGCACTGCACTATGCTTTCTGGTGGACAGTATACAAAAGGCAAAAGTATTGGTATTATGTTGATGGCTTTTCTCATCTTTGAAACATGCATGTGAGTGCTGTGTGCTGCATCTCTGTGTGTGTTTTGGTTACATTTTAGAAATTCTCATTGTTGGCAGGGGCTCTTCTCTGTGTTTCTTGCTTGTCTTATTCTGCTCCCCATGACACCAATCAGGCTGCCAAGTTCTTACTGACATCAAAGCAGGCTCCAGGCTCAGATCATCTCTGTGGGATGCAGTGAAAGAGGAGAAATAGCTCTTTCCCAGAGAACACTTCTCTGACTGAGTTCTAAGTCAATGCTTGTGCTTATCTGACAGACAGGTCCCCCCCACCCCCTCACTGGCTGGGCTACTGGTGAAGTCAAATATTGCAGCTGACGTCAATCGGCTTATGGCCAGGTGCTGGACTGTGCTGGGCAGAATCTCAGAACGACAGATTCACCCCCCTTGGATCTTGATTTTATAGTTCCGTTTTACATGATGTTCTTTCAAACAGCAATAAAAACAGTAAGCAGATTACCAAATACAAGCCACCCGTGTGTACATTCCTTTCTCCTGAACCCAAATGAACACAGTGCCAATCCCAACAAAGGTTAATTAATAGCACAACAGATTCTTATTTAAAATACTACCCTTTCCCACAGGCTGCAAAACTAGGCTCTTGCCAGTCCTGGGTTCCTTCACCACAAATCTACTTGCTGTTTTCTTCATGTTCTTGTAAAGTTTCTCATTTTCACCCCTTCACCTTTATGGCCAGCATTTTCCCGTATTTGGATGCACTCTTACTCACCTCATGGGTCTCCCTGTGTTGCTCTAGGATCCTGCAGGCTGCATTTCCCCTTGGTGGTGGTTCAGGCTCAGCATTAAGAAGGACTAAGTCACTATGCTCCTGATCACACTGCTCCCCAGTCCCCAAAACATTGCCTGCTTCTCAGCTCCACAAAGCCTCATCAGCTGCTCATCCATCATGAGTTGTGTTTAGAGGGAGCTACTTCTTGAAATAGTTGTAGTTGATCAAGTTTATGAATCCGAGAGGCATTGCTGGATGTTTTTCATGGCATAGGACAGTAGGACACACTCAAGCTTGCATAGAAAAGAAAGTCATGTTTGGGACTCACTACAAAAATGTACATACAAACACAGTCTACAAAGTAACCTATACTCTTGTGGCAGAATTTTGACCCCCTGAAAGAACAATCAGAAACTGTGTGCAGTGTAAGGATGACCTTGGTGTACTTTCATGTTTCAGGCAGGAGCAGGGAAGCTGAGATTCCTGGAAACTCTTCTGAGAATCTTTCCATTATGGGTCTTCTCCTGGATTATCCCATTGAGATGACTTGACCCTGAAACAGAAAGGTGACCCCTTTGCTGAGCAGAGCCCCTGGTATCTATTTCTTGGTAGGAAGAACCCATCACCACCAATAATATTTTGTCATAGAAAGATGCCTTTAAATGATCTCAGAAGAACCTTTTAAAGGATCTTAAACAATGCCCTTTGTCTTGCTCATTTTATAGCGCAGAGAACTAAAGTCCAGTTGTTGAAAATCTGAGCGTAGAGGGACGTGGATGTAACTCTGTGGTGGAGCCCTGCCCCCTGCCCCCCCCCCAGGGCTCTTGGTTTGGTACCCAGCAAAAAAGAGAGAAAAAAAAAAATCTGAGCATAGAACCAAGAATTTTTGCTACCTATAGCACAGTCACTCATTTCATGAAAACCATGAATGCAACCCATGCTCTTAGGTTTCCCACTCTCATCAGGGTTTTCATACCTCCAATATTTTAATGCTATAGTAAGAAAGTTCAAGGCAGAGCAGGAGAGATTTCTCAGAGGTCTAAAGTGCCTGCTTAGACAAGCTTAGGCTGGCATCGGGGGCCACACTTTGATCCTCAGCACCACAGGCTGCACCAGCTCCACCTTCAGGGTGGGCTGAGCTGGGCTGGCCAAAAAAAAATAAAAAAATAAATAAATGTTTCATTTCAATACACGTTATTATGAATAAAAAGTCTTTTGGGGTGATAATCTGAATTGTCCTTAATTATCAATTAAACTTTTTTCAAGCAGATTTTTAAAAGTTTAGATGATCCCAACTAGTGAGAGCCACACTATAATAGCAAGAGCAAGGTTGGTCACTTTAAGTCTCCTTTATTATAGGGAAAGACAAGTCTCCTTTATTACAAGAAAAGATATGACCAGAATGCTCAGATAAAAGTTGAAAAGGAATTATAAAAATTGACTCTAAACGCAGGATGGCTCAGTGGTCTAAAGCGCCTGCTTAGGAAAGCTTAGGCAGCTGCAGGGACTACAGTTAGATCCCGGGCACCACATGCTGCGCCAGCCCTATCCTCAGGGCAGGCTGATAATAAAAATAAATAAAAATAAAAATAATATAAAAATAAATAAATAAACAAAAGTTCTGAAACAAGAAAAATAAAATAAAATAAAAAATTCTAAAAAAAAAAAAGGCATAATAAGCTTCATCAGGGAATTCAACATTGTTGTCTGTGGTGGTTTTTCTAAATTGTAACACTATTAGTTTGAAAATATTATACTGCTATTTATCCTAAAAGGAGTGACAAGTTAATGTCCGTATTCATATTGAAAAACTCTTCTCTTTATATTGTTTACTAGTACTCTTCTCAAGAATAATACTCAAGCCTAACTTAAAAGGCATTATCATTTGTCCAGGCCATCCCATGTGAAACTGGAATTAGGTATCCTGACTCTTTGGACAGAGCATTGTTGAGGACCCCCAGAACATATACAGCTCATACTGCTCCATCAGCAAGGTCCTCAAAGCCGTGCTCAAGAAAAGTTGGTGAACTAAAAGTTGCTGATAACTTCTTAGGATCAATGATGTGTCACGGGAAAATCAATTGTTTAGTAGTGCGAAAAAGAGAATTCTTACTAGCCTGAACAAGCATTGGAGAGAAGAGTTTCATAGGAGAAATTTTAGAACTGGTCTCAAGAGCAGGCTAAGGATAATAAAATAGAGCATAGATCTCCATAGCAAGTGTTAGACACTCTACATTCTTTGTTACTGTGACAGTGGGTGGTAAGGCAGCTGAAAGCAATTGTGGTTAGATTTCACTGAGTTTGGTTGGATTGTATACATTTGTAGAGAATTTAGCGTGTGCCATCTGTACTATTTGGCCAATGGGAAAAGTAAAACAAGAGTTGGAAAAAGAAAAGGTTAAGGTTGGTGCAATAGATAGACAGTTTCTCTACTCTTAAGAATGTTGCTGTGTATTTGAGAAAAAAAGCCCAGAAGCATTGGAGGTTAAATGGTTGGTAGCATTCAGAAGCATTAAATGAAGGGAAATTAAGGAAAGCAAAACAGGAGGACATATATTTTTTTTTAAATCCTTGATGGCTTTTACTTTTCTTGCCCTATTGTACTACATAAAAAACTGTATTTTTATAAGAATCTAAATCTAATTATCAAAGTGTAACTGGATGATATCACCTACCATTAGGTCAGCCAGGGCCAAGATACAGTTGGGCCACTGGGTTTCTGTGGAGCCTCTGAAATTATATCTGTAGGGATTCAGCTTGACCTGACTATGGCCTTGAATCCTGGCTGCTATAATTGGCCCTGTGTAAGTCTGGTTGGGTTTTCCCGTGCAGTTTCCTAGCACACTACAAGTAAACAAAAGAATTCCTGTGATATACGGAGCTTTATGTCCTCAGGAATGTCCCTCTCAATCTGATACTAACTTGGGACAAGCCAGGTAGATTCTGGCCTAGAAAAATAGTCACTTCTATCCTGGTAATTATGTCCTCATTTTTATCCAAATCATGGAACTCAATGGCCTTTTGGCTGCTCTTGTTCAGATTTCTGTCAGAGACCCCGATATACTTCATTCTGTGTGAACCTGACTCTGTCAGAGTTTTTCTTTGGTCTCAGAATAATTGGCAGCCCGTTCTCGACCCAGTTTTTGACATTCTCTCAGGCAGTCACCTCTTCAGGGGTGGAAGTTTTGGTAAACTAATACAGAGAGCAAGCCAGATCAGCAGCTTGGGTATGGATCCTTGTGTTTGCTTTGAGATAGTTTTGGATAAGCTCCAATAATACTAGCCCTGGTGAAACTCTGGATCAAAATTTAAAAATTGGCTTCAATTTGATATGGTCTCAGAGAGAATCTCACTCTAAAACACCCCTGGAACAATTGTAAGCAGGAAGGGCAGAATGAGATGTGTTCATAGCCAGCATTTCATTCTTGTTGTTTCAGTTTATCTATCATTTAGAGTCAGAAAACACTTATCTGACATCTAATATAGACCAATCCCATTTCTTATTACTTAGTGAGATCAGCTGCACATTGTCTTTCTCAGATAATTGCGAGACATCTGGTATTGGTCTTCAAGTAGGAAAATGTGCCCTGACTTCTCTGAGCTGAGGCCATATTTCCACATTTGTATCATAGCTCCTGAATGGTAGTTGAGGGCCCAAGCCAGAAACATGACCATTCGATTTTCCAGGCCATCTTTAGAGGTCACTCAAACTCCAAGAAGAGAATCATCTTGCCAGCAAAAAGAGACCTGTTTTTCCACCTAATCTATAGAATATCTTTTTAAACAAGTGAAATTTGGAGAGACTACCGTCAATGGTGTTAACTATGGTGACAATAGTGCTTGGTATGTTATTGTCAATGCCATGAAAAATAATTACTACTCTTAAGATCTCTATTATGCAAATCATGATTTGCCTAAATGTCCTGAACATGCTGTTGCCAAAAGCAACAATGACACCCTAGAGCAAAAGTCTTGATAATCATTAGGGAATACTAAAGCAAAATTTACCAGGAGGAATCCAATACACTTGGGCTTTAAAGAAATTTCCTCTTGATAAACTAAACCCGAAATGTGGGAAGGGAGAGGAACCTTACAGATGAGTTAAATTAATAACTAGCCATTTCATCTAAGAGTGGAAGGCCAGAAAAAGAGACAGAGTGGTGAGTTTGGATGATGGATGAACTAATTACAAATTTATATGAAATTTAAAGTAAAAAGAAGGATCGTTTTTGTAACTATTAGTAAATCTCTAGACAGGATCATGACCTCGAAGTTAATTTGTGTAATTAAATTATAAAACACTCTCTAGAGCTAGGAGCTGTCTTAGAGATGTTTTAAAATTTCATTTTATAAAGACTTGGCTTTAAACTCAGGTAAGTGAGGTAATTCAACGACTGGCACAGAGTTGTTTACTAGCAAGGCTGGGACAGGAGCACGTGCAGTGCATCTTAATTCCCCTCTGTCAGTCATCAGCAGGCAGTGAGCTTTCCCAGAAGTTTCAACAGCCAACAGAGCAAGTGGACTGTGGCAGATGGACCTTGTCTATTACAGCTCCTACCAATATGTACAATTATTAGGAAGCACCAAGCAACTAAGGTTTCACATTGACTTGCCAACATCTATCTGTGCATGCAGTGTTTACTGTGCTGCTCGAGAACAGTTAAACATTTTGTAAACAAAACAACTTATTTTCCTGAAAGGGTGTGTAATCATTGAAAACCAGTAACAGGAGTTTTTTTCAAAAGAAAAGAAAACAAACAAACAAACAAAACTTCAGTTAAACTTTATCTTAGCAGCAAATTATCATCTTTTGGTAACTTGCTTTCTACCAGTTCCAGCCACACAAGGACTCAAAAGTTGGTGCCTCCTACTACGGCTGCCTTTGGAAGGTGTCATCCCAGCACGAATGCTGAGTTCAGGGAGCTGTTTCCTGTCCACACTGGAAGCTTCTCACGTGGTCAGTGCACTTATCAACATCCTGATAGTTTTTAAAATGAAAGAAATTGCATCTAGTGGAGCATTAGTATGCCGTAAAGATAAACTTGAGTCATCTGTATGTAGAAAAGTGAACGCCTCTTGAGACCACAGAGTTATGTGACATTTATTAATCACATACACACACAAAGCTAAATATCACGTTTTTTTTTTTTTTTTTTTTTTCTCATCTGAGGAACCCAAATTATAAAGGGAAAAACAAAAGCTAATACTAGGAGTGAGGGAGAGAGAGCTTTCTTTTTTTTTTTTTTTGAGAGAGAGAGCTTTCTTAAATGAGAGGGGGATTCAGGGATGTGGGGAGTGCATAGGGAAGGAGGACGGAGGAGGAAAAGTACAATAGAGCTATTTCGTGTATGCTGCATCATCTCCACAAGTAGACCGTTAAAATGCCCTGAAAACATATCATGCAATTTTTTTTAAAAAGTAAAAAGATAGCATTTTTGTACATGTCTATAAATCTGTTGTTATGTCTTTTTTAAGTATTAACTTTTTTTCCCCCTTTTTTATGACCTTGGCCTAAGAACAAAATAACTGTCACTGTTGTCAGAACAGCGGTCTATTTGCTCCAGATTCTGCGAAGTCGTTTTATTCTTTTTCTAAGCTTCAGTAACTCCCTTGCTTCCTTTCCAACTTCCACCTTTACCTCCTCTCCCTCGTCCTACCGCTTCTCACTCATTGCTGGTAACTCTTGCGCTGTCTCTGGGTGGGGGAATAGCTATCTGTGGGGCTGTGAAGAAGTATAAGACAGCTCTCCACCCGAGGAGCCCCATGGTCATTTTAAAGGGCGTAAATGGCTTCTCTGTGGCTCATTTCCTAAGCGTGGACACATACCTTAAGCACCCTGAGCGTGCTCTACCATCAGCGCTCACCAACCATTCTTGCCTTAATTTGTTAACCCATTTTTACTTCGCACCCGTAACACCTTAGACTAGAAAGTCTCGCCTAGTGAGAGTCGCTTTAGCTCCCTTTTGTTCTGGTGCTAATATACAGATGATGTATCCTGGAAAACATGCCCCTTTTGCTGAGATAGGGGCTTAAAAGTTTCTTCTGAACACTACTCTGTATAATTGATCTGACCCTAGCAGAGTGAAGCAGCGACAGGTACATTTACTCATTGCTACTGCAGCTGCTGTCAGGTTCTCCCTCCCCTGCGCAGTGTGTGTTCTGTGCAGACTCACAGGGTGAGAAGACAGAGTTTTTGACTCAGAACGGCCACCATAGATTTCCAGGGAAACTGTCTGATAAATTAGCTATTCTCTGCAAGGAGATGAACAGTTGCCTCATACCTCTAAAAGGACAGAAAAAAAAAAAGAATATATATATATATATATATATATATATATATATATATATATTTGTAATTAACTTCAGAATCCAGAGGATAAAAACAGATAAAGAAAAACAAGAATGAACAAAAAGGACTTTAGTGAAGTTTAGTAATAATTTTATTCCAAAGACTGAAGGAGATTTGAGAATAAAGATACTAATGGAAGAAATTTGTTTAAAGGAATTTAATTATTTTGAAAGGACAGAGAGTAAAGGGTCAGGTAAGTTCTTTACAGAAAATGTAAATTTTAGTTTGCAACTCAACATTTATGCAAGGGGTTAGAACAAATGCTCGTGATGCATTATTCCCCAATTTAGTCTCTTCCCTTTCCACCTTCCTCAACCTCTCTTCCGCACTCCTTTGTCTTCCCGAAGTCAGCAAGAAGACTTGGACTCTACGCTAAGCATCATGCATTCTAGACGAGGCATGATTGAAGAGAAAATGAACTGTACACTATTACCATGGATTGGAATCCCTCTGGGGAAGCCAAAATGCATCAGGAGACCACTTAGTTTCATGTGTTAGCAAAGTAAAGCCTCTAAGTGGTCTCTGGCAGGAGTTTACATAAGCTAATGAATAAGGAAAATGAAAGCTTATACTTCATTAGGCTGACAAGAAATCAATCACATTTGATGAACTAGTAAATCTGATTTAAATGCCAGGGAGTTCCCTAAGAGTACTTAAAATTGCTCCACCTTTGTGTATGAATCCCACTGGTGTCTGTAGTTACTACTCACAATTCCAGTCCTGGGAGTTCATGGAAAACCACATTCAGAGTCAGCCTATTCATTTTTTAAAATTTGCATATCTTGGCCACTGTTTGAATAGTTTGTAACAGTGGTGTGCTCAGTTGCTGCTTATTTTCTTGGCTTCTGCTACTATCAGTTTCAAGAAAAGAATATTCGCCTGCATATCACATGGAGAAGAATGCAATATGCAGTGCAGAAGGCCAACATGCTGAAGTGCGGCCTTGGACTGACCTCTGGGTGACCTCGCTGACCCCTTGCCAGCTTTATGCAACATGTAGTTTAATGCTCATGTAATTTATTTTTATCTCTAAGACGCAGGCAGATTATATGTATTGTCACTCATTTTTAAATACTAAGCTTAAAAATTAGGTGACTTCTCCCTGTAATATACAGGAAGGGATATTCCTAAAATTGCTCTCAGTTCTAGGATGCAAATCACACATAATAGAAACTATAGCTTGTTTGGATCAAATACTATGATAGAAAGAACCACTAGACTGTACCAGCCCACATTTTGAAGAAAATCGTCCTTATGTTTGCAGAATAGCCAAGTTACCTTGGGTAAATCCATACCGAAACTTGTACCAGTTTCCTACTCTATAAATTCCTTCATTCTTTCAGCAATTGTTCTAATGACTGTGTTTTAAAATATCATTTTCTAATTCCAATATTCTGTGGCTCTCTATCTCTACACAAGTTTTTAACTATAAAGATTTTTGACAAAAAGGGGGAGTTTAGTGACACTCATGGGACACAATGAGAGTGTACTCACTAGTGATACTAGAATAGTGAACTTCCTTTGTGTTTCCAGGAATTTAAGGCTATATTATTTGAACATGGTCAAATCTCTTTTAGTTCTCATTTTATAGAACAACCTAGTCCTACCTGATTACCTCAGGATTAATTGAGCTGTAAGTAGAGCTGTTGTGAATATAATTGAATTATAATGGATATAAGCCAGCATGAAATATATTTTGTAAAATATTCTTACCTGTATCAATTTATCTCATGATTATAAAATTCACTATGGATTTTAATCTCTTCTATGACAAATGTCTTGTTTGCACTCTCCCAAGTATATCTTCATAATTGTTATAATTTATCCATCAAGTATACATAGAATATTTACTATATTCAAGGTTTACAGAAATGGCTGTTGTCTATATGGTGAAATATTGCTGTATGTAGTGTTGGTTAGATTTTGTGGACTAATAGAAAGCTGATAAGAATCAGCATTTTAGAAATAGACCTGTTTGGAAACAGTCCCTTGTGATTTTTTTAATTTCTCAATTTTTTGATACATTCAATATCGCAGATTTTGAAAAATGATCAGGACGCCAGTAAATCTAATTAGGAGTAACATTTAGAAGGCTGCCACATTTTATTGCCTTGGGTAATCCACCCTTAAGAAAAGTCAAAATATGATATGTTCTTAAAATATATAAAGAGGAGTCATTTGTGATAAAATATTAGAGCAAATCAGCTCTTCCTTCAGGAAACCTGAGACCATTCCAACTTTTTCCCATTCCAGTAGAAATAGAATGTAATTGTTTAGTAACTCACCTGCCACCGTCCTCTGAAATTAGGAGTCATTATCATCTGCTCCACTTCCTACCTGACTTCAGTTCTGAAAGAAAATCTTCTTTAAAATTTTCCATATTTTATTTTCATGCTAAGACACGTTATTTAAAATTAAACATGTCATTTCATGGCAAAGAAATAAAGATGGGGAGGGTGGATAAGATAGAAAAATAAAGGCAATTCAATCAGAGATCTTCTAGAGATAAGTGTTAGAAGCGGGATTGTGTGTCTGTCTGTCACTGAAGTACTTCAAAAAGGCATCTGGAACCAATGGGGCCACATGTGTTGAAAATGTGACCTGTGCGGTCTAGTCTATGTACCAACTTATTGCTACATATACATTCCTTTGGGATCTGTCACCATCATAGTGAAACATGAGTAACTCAGCAAAGCTGCTGAGGTTCCCACATAGAGCTTGCTCACAAATTTTCCCAAATGCAACAAAAGTAGTAAACCAAAACATGGTACAGTTCTGATTGAACTTGTTTTCCTTCCGAAATATGAAGGTTTGTTACAACTTAAACCTGCATATGATTAAAGTGAGTTACTTTGGGGCATATCTATTCAACAGTATACAAAAATTTTAGAACTGATGGTTTTTTTACTGCTGGAGTTATTTTATGATGCAGTAGTGTCTTTTTGTCATGATTTGCTCATATCTTTATACTGCAAAATAGTGTTTGAGAAAGACACACTCTCATCATCCCAGTGATGCCCAGGCAAGCATTATTCCTCCGTTCTTTTCTTTGTCATCAGTATCTCTTTAGTAGTCTGTGTCTTCATTTTAGTGACTAGAAGTTATCTATTTTGCAACTGAGCCAAGATTCAAAACTGGCTTTTGGCAGCTACTGGGCAGTAGCTAAAGTGAACTGTTTGGGAACTCTGGGTACTATTATTTTGTACTATTGTTAATTAGTCACTGTGCATTCTTTAATGTATAAAAATGGCCTGATTTGGAGATCTAATTGTACACCCTTCTGCTCTTAGACATAGTTTCTTTCATTGTCCACCACCCTAACCTACCCTCAGCTTGCTATATGAGGCCATATTTGTTAAGAAGGCCTGCATGAAGATTTGCTATTGGTGGCTTGCATATTTGATGAGGGTCTATATGGGAACCAGCATTCTTCTCATCTTTGATAGTCACCATGTTGAAGTGAATTCTCTTGTGAAGGCACACTCGGGAGTGAATCTTTACAGGTAAACTTTGTGATTAAAAAGAATAAACACTTATAAACAACATTTGAAAGAGACAGATGATGAAAATATTTGGAAGCAAAGAATAAAAACTCAAGCACCACCTGAGTATTGTTAATTTTCCCATATTTCCTTCATGGTTGTTTCTGAAGGACATCTCTCCTTCTTCTTCCCTAACACAAGGAAACAGGTTGAACTATTTCCAATTTTTCTATCCTTCTTTAAGTTGGTTATTCTTGAGTGAATGACCTCTTTTTCCTTTCCTTTTGTTTATTAACATTTGGTCCTTTCTTTTGATTCCTCATCTTCCTCGGATTCTATATATTTAAATCTCTATCCTCACTCAGTTCCTTAGGACAAGTTAATTTGCACAAAGAACAGTTTTACATTCCCATTCCAATACCCTTGCATTGTAACAATACATCATGCCCTTAGTGTACCTCTAAATGTGGTATGGGGCCGCAAAATAAAATAACCAAAAAATATTAAATAACATAAAATGTTATTTTGGGTTAGTGGACTGTCCACTCTTTATGTGTAATTGTTAACAGCACTGGGCTTCCCTGCATGCTATTGTTCTTTTTTAAAAGTAGGATATTTCTTGTAAAGCATAGTCAACTCAAGTTACTATCACCTGCTTGATGTAAAAAGCCACTACCACTCTATCTAGCTTTAGAAAAACATAATAAATCAATTTGTGTAGTTATCACACCTATTAGAAATTGTAAGCTCAGCTTTTACATTTGCTTGTAAATTGGTCTTGATACCGTGGTTTACTAAAGAAGGTTCTTTTTTTTTTTTTAAATTTAGTCTCTGAACATGAAAGTACTAAATGAAGATTTTTATTTTCAGATTGTTCTTAAGTGATTTCTTTTCTTGGTCATAATGCACTTTGCTCTTGAAATATGCTCCTTTCTATAGGAACATCATTTCAATTAGATTTATGAATTTGTATGGGTTACTGGAAACCATGCTTGGCTGAGGATCAAGAAGTATGACTTCCAGTCATAACTCCTGGCAGGTCATTGCTACATGGTCACTAAGAACCAAACCAAACCAAACCAAACCAAAACTACTTTTACTGTCTTCTGTACTGGTTTTCTAGTATTAGTTTCTTTGGGTCTTTCTGTGTATTTTGTTTGTTTGTTTCTGTAAGACCCATCTATTATATAAAGTGTTACAATATACTATAATTGATCCATTTTATATTTCCTCCAAAGTCAGTACAAGATGTGTATATTTTTTAATTTAATAAATTCAAGGTTTATTATGATGTCAAGCATATTACAAGAACATAATATTTGTTTAAAGAATGAAAAACCACAAAGTGATCTCTGCTATACATTTATGTTTGCAGCTACAGGAGAGGAATAACTGAAAATCTGCAGCCTTTTAAATCATACAGCAAAGCGAATAATGCTATCATGGAGGTCCTGCCTTCCAGGGGTCTTTATTAACTGCTTAGGAAAAGTCACTCTTCTCCACCTCTATTTCAGGTCACTTTCTATGCCTCGCTGTTTAATTTTTTTCACATCAAGTTGCCAGCTTCCCACTTGGAATGCTGGCTCTATCTGGTAGGCACTCCATTTCATTCTACCTAAAATCTATTGCTCCCTTCAGAGAGCCACCCAGAAATATTGCAATGCTTAATGAATAGTTAAGGGGATAGTGGAACTCCATTTGTGACACGGGAGTCTCTACCTTGATGAAGATAACTATTTTATGTGAAAAAATAGCATGAAGATATAATACTATCTTAACATTCCATTTGTTTTATAAAACTAGAATATGGAAAAAGGGCGTCTTATTTGATGCTCTTTTATCTACATTTGTAGCCATTCTAACAAAGGATTATAAATATACAAGCCTTTTTGGATGCAGCTTATCCTTTCTTCAAATTTCTCAATTTCTTTTACATGAGAGTAAGCAGTATTTCTTGAATTATAAAGTTTCTCTTCAAAGTTGAAAGACAACCTTATCAGACTAGTACAAGGATGTGTTCATTTTGTTCAGTATGAGGAACTCAGTTTTATCCTGAATTACAGCTTAGGATTGTGGCTTGGAGTTAGTTATGGGACCCATGTGCTGGTATAATCTCATGTTCCCAACTATAGAAGATTTGTGAAGCAAATGTGGATAGTATGCCCATGTGTGAAACTAAATTTCATAGTCCACTTCTGAGAGCAGCTTTTTAATTTTGACGTTTGTGTCCCTTTCATGATGAAGGATATTAAAATTTACCATCACGGGTGGGCCCTAACCTGTTACTGCCCTCAAAAAGAGCAGCGTTCAGCCCATTCAACTCTCAAGCTTAATTTCAGTCTTGACCAGTGAGGATGTTTGAGAACCTAAACATCATAATTATATATGCATAATATTACAAAGCATTCAAATATAGCACAGTTTGGAATCCACTTGTGTACAATGAAGGTCATGAACATCTAAGGTGATCGCACCTAACAAGGTGTCTCACGAACAACATCTAACAAGGTGTCTCCCTTGACCACCTGAGTCTTTTTTGAAGCATTTATCTTTCATGGCCAATTTGGCTTCAGGGAAAAACTAGAATCTCACAGTTCCAGATCCTATGAAAAGCGTGGCTGGAGACGCATCATAAGGGCCTTTTAAATTTATTTTTTTCTTGGAACTCACTGTATTTCTGATCACACTTTATAAAGACACCCATGAAAATGGACTCCAGGGCTGCTTTAGAAAATGACAAGAATAGTAGTATCAGTATGTTTGAAATGAAGGGAACTATTTTGAGAATAATTAATGGAAATGTATCTTTATTGTAATAGATTTTAAAAAAAATTTAAACATTAACCACATTTTTGTCACCTCTTGTACAGGAAGCAGAAATTTTGTATTGTGTGAAATTATTCCATTTTCATATGGCCATTTTACAAGCTGTAAATAACCTATGATATCTCCTCTCCCAGTAAAATAAATATTAGAATAATTTATGAATCTAATCAAGAGATACTTGTTTCAGATCAACCAAGAAATTTTATTAGTACTGTATGCTTCACCAAATCATTTGGTGGAAATAGTAATTCAAGGGTAAACTGGGGAAAAGACATGGAGTCAGGCCTCAGGCAGTCTTCTTGCAAATGTTCTCAAATAAGGGGCTGCTTAATGAAAAAAGTCTTCAGTAGGTATTTAATATAAGATCCTACAATGGGTGCTATGTAGTGTAAAATTTACCATCTTCTTTGCCTTATTTCCTTTTTTCAGCCATTTGAAATATACAATACCCAATAACCAGTTAAAGTTTTATTAGGTTATGGGTGGATATCGATTCACCGCCTGGAAATAAGCTCTAGAGAATGATTTATATTTTATAAAATAAAAAGTATAATCCAAGAACATTTAAACTTACCTTCTCAGATTCTGAGTTATTTCTGAGAAATGTTGATCTTGGCAGGCATCAGACAGGTTACAAATTTAACACATTATACATTTAAATATTATTACCATTACCAATGGGCTATGTGACATATTTTTCTTGCACACTAAAGATTAAGTGTTTTGCAAAGACTAGGCCTTCTTTGGACATTCAGCATATGTGTCATCAATGAAATATAAATGTACATATTTGTAATTATTGGAGCTTTACCTTTTAAAAATACACACTAGTATATATATATATATATATATGAACGTAATTATAAATTGGTTGATATTTACATTATGAATATGCATAATTTCATTTTTGCTTACTTTCATTTTAAAATCAATGAAAATAAAAATGGCAAAAGCAATGTTTGCCTAGTTTTTCTTGTCATTTTCCTTAGTTATGCTCAAAGGTGGGATGCATTAACGACAAAAATTTAGAACCTGAGATAAATTTGATAAGTTAGAAATAAAGTGTGTAACCAAGTATGGAGAAATAATCATTATTGCAAGTGTTTTAATAAAATCTAAAGCAAGATTAGGTGTTACCCATTTATTTTCATCAGGACACAACACTGTTCTAGTTACAGGCTTGTGAAAGGCTGTAATGTGCGGGACTATACATATTTATTTCTCAGATACTATTTGATCTGTATACTAAGAGTAGAGATTAACCCCATTAAACTTTCTTCTTGGTTAGGTTTCTTACTTTTAATATATTATACTGAGTGCAAGTCAAGACTTATTATCAAACAAAAGAAAATCTTACTGTTTCATAATCCAAGCTTTTTTTTTTGTGAAAGCTTGTTTAAAGTAGGGCTGGACTATGAAAGTGTAATATTCATTTTTAATGCAAAAATGAAATATATACTTTAAAAATTTAATGTACTTTAAAAATTAATATGCTTTAAAGTTTAAAATATATAATATACTTTAAAATTTCATATTGTTGAAGAACATTTTGATATTTTAAAGAGGTATTAGTCTTTGTCTCTGTTCTGTGCATACTGTGAACAATTTCAGTCTTCCCCAACAATGGAAAGCTACCATTTCTCACAACAGGGCTAGCCCCGTATTTCATGCTTTACATGTGTATATAATTTTCCATGATGAATGTTCACCCCATTTTCAAACATAGATGTTAGAGAAAATTAGCAAGAAAAATGAAATTGAGTTGCTCTTTCATATGCATTACTATGTAGCTTTTCTCTTTTATAAAATATGACAAAAGGTGTTATGTTGTAATGGTAGGAAATGTAACACATAATTTCAATACACTCATTAAATAAAATTAAATAGTTTTCCTAAACTGGACCAAGAAATATAGATCTTTGTAGTGAAATTATATTAACCTCCTAACATTAGGTGTAAAAACTATATTCCTGATGAACCAGTGTCTCTAAACTTTATCCCGAGGATTACCATTTTAAACATACAGGGAATAAGATAGAAAAGTGTGAATCACAAGTACTGTCTTCAAAAACATCAAAATTTCTTTTTCCTCCTTTTAAAGTCATGAAAAAAGAAACATGTCTGTGTGTGTGTTTGTGTAGTAGAGCAGTCAGAGCTGGCTCGTAGACTATTTGGTATGGTAATCTCTATGCCACCCAGTGAAGACTACCAAGTGTTTCTCAGCCTTCATTGTTCAGGATCTGACCTGTATTACCTTATGGAACCTACTGACGACTTACATTTCTCTGTTCTGTGCTGCAGTTCACATTTTGAAACTACATTTGTGCTCTAAAACTTTTTTGGTAAAGTGAACAAGAGTTGGCAACTATAGTAAAATTCATGTAAGGAATAATTTTAGAGGGTTAATTTAAAACATCTAGGTTGAATAGTATTACTTTTCTTTTGAATAAATATAATCATCTATCACAGATGACTAAGATGATTACTACCGCTTGTTATCCATCAGAAACAGTAATAAGCCAAATGAATTAGGCTTCATTGTTTAGTTTGAGAATGATTTCAGTTCTTTCCCCACAACTAATGGCATCTTCATTTATTTTTCTTTATTCAGAGTGCCTTTTCCATCCATTACAAAGTGTACTTTGAACATTAATCACAATATTCAATTTAATGCTTTCAAATAAACAAAATTACCAGAGATTACTATCGTTAACTTTTCAATTTAATGAGAATTAAAAACTAATTATTGAAATACGGTTTGAGTTCTCACTTTGTATGCCTCCTGAAAAATCTTGAGGGTATGCAAGATTTTGCCATCAAAATTTCATGAAACTCGTCACACACTGTGCCTATAACGATTTCAGCAGGAAAAACTCTTACTGCTCTTACACATTTTATATTTTTCCTCATATGGCAAAGCATATATGCATGATGTTTACTTCTTAGTCAAATATGAAAACTAAGTCTGAGGTAAATTTTAGCAATTGTATTGATTTTTCAAATATGTAAATTAGAGTTTTGAATATGTATTTTTTTTCTTTTACTTTTGTGGCACTGGGGTTTGAACTCACTACCTTACACTTGCCAGGCAGGCACTTGTGCCACGGAGCTATTTCCCCAGCTCCTTTGAATATATATTCTATTAAAGTTGTAAATATTCCACAATCCACAGCTACCACTACTTTGATGGATATACCTAGCCTGACCACTTACTATACACTGAAGTATCAGTTTTCCATGTGAGGCTTGCTAGTCTTCTGGCGGACAAATCCCGTTTCAGCTTTTAAATTCTAACATGCAGCCTTTAACATTTCCAAAGCTATCGCCTCAATATTTTAACAACACAATGTAGGATGTATTAAAATTTCCAGTTATGTCAGGCATTCCCACCTTGTGACACTGAAATTATGTACATATCCATTATAGGAAGAAAGTGTTAAATCTGATTCTTTTTTTTTTTTTTTGCCATTTTCAAGAGGTGTGTGTGTGTGTGTGTTGCTGTGAGAAGACTTTGAAAACATTCAAAGTATAATTATAAACATATTGTTACAACATTTGGCATTACTGAGTTCCTTAAATGGTAAATTTGCTAACTGAGCAGCAAGTACACTCCATCTCTTGGTGTGGCTAAAATTACCTCACAAAGTTATACCCCACAAGGACTGCAACAACTTTCCCTCTGATTTCTTATACTGTGTGAATTTATAACTCTTTCATGATGTTAATTATCTGAATATCTCAATTCTTGTCAGACAAAATTGTATTGCTAGTTTCTGTTAGTCTATTAAAAGAAGTTAATGCTTAACTTTTTTCTCGCTTTTTAATTTTTTATATCCTTTCTGCATAACTTTCCATGCTTATTCCATGTTTAGGAATCTCAACAACTAATCTGAAGACAACAATATGCAATATAATAGACATTGCTGAACTCCTATTATTTCATTTAGTAAAATTCTCAATTGTTTTTTAAAATTGTTTTAATTCTCAATTATTTTCTTAGTATTTTTATTCTTTAAATTTTTTTCATTACGAACTACTAGTATACATTAACATTTTTCATTGTTTCAAAGGTACTTTTACAAAGCATATTTGTTGCACTTAAATTTTTAAACTTTTTTACTCTTAATAAAACACAGAATATTATATATAAAGTTCTGAGGAGTTATCTACATTATTACATATATAATTTTTATTAATAATGAGTATATAGAGAAGTCATTTGTTATAGAAAATATTAGTTAAAAATAAAAAGCTGAGATGCAATCTTACAAACGTTCAATATAGCGCATCTATTAAAGAGGTAGCACTTTATTATTTACTTTTATTCATGTGCAAAGAGCACTTTTTAAATGTATTTTAGTACCGAGTCTACAAGGTCTCACTATGTAGATTGGACCCATAGTTATTCTCCTGTTTTCAGCCTCCCAAGCACTGGCATTGCAGGTGCACGCTGACATACCTAGTCTCAATGACCTTCTCAGTATGTCCCAGGGCCAGGGCTGGCACAGCACACTTGGGATAGAACCCTGGCTATTGTGCTCGGCTTAAGCAGGCTCTTTATTCCTTTGAGCTATCTGGCTGGCCCAAAAGAACACTTCCTTAAGAGGTTTATGAAAGATAAATTGAAAGATGACTACTTACTGGACAATTTGATAGAGTTCACAAAATTTATTTTTCAAATAAAAGTAACACGGTTCCACTTTTTTTACATGTCTTTAACTGCACATTTGTGTTAAGCTTTAGAACATTGTGAACTTTAGCTCTTCTCTTCCTCATTTATTCACTAAAATTTATAGAAAAAGAAATAGATTTAAAAAGTAGTTTAAGTTCATAAATAGCCTCTTGAAATTGTAACTAAAAATTTAATTTCATGGATTAATAAACCATGATTAAAGTAATCATATCTTTATATAATCTTTTTTTCTATTTGATGGATTTAGTGAAAAGTTATATTAGCTTCATGAATTAATCCATATGAAACTGTAATAAACACACGAATATAGCAAAATATTTACTTAATGTCTAGTTTGTGCCTATACTATATTTAGGCATTTCCTTCTATGCAATCTAGTTTTATTCTAGGATTTATCCTACTCATATATTGTGATAAAGTTGATCTTAGTCAATACACTTTGTAAAGGTACTACTATTTCAAAGAGCAACTGACAGTTACTGAAACTCCTTCACTGAGGTTGAATTTAAGTACTGAAATCTAAGTAGATTTAAACAAATTTTCAATGAATTCTTACATGTTGAGCTAGTCACAGACAAGCTAACCTACAAAGGATGTAAGTCTGGAAATGGTAAACAAAAAGGAAAATAGAAAATAATAAACTCAAAATTTTTCTAGGTAAATGGATGCAACGAGAGACCAGTTCCGTAAGTGTAACAAATCAGATGCACATGCGCAAACATTGCATTATTTCTGTAGTGTAAGAACCTGAAAGAGTAAATAAAATCTGACAGGTACAACAGACACTATGAGAGGGAAAGGAACTGTTCAAAGGGAAGGAACACCTGCGATGATGGAAAGGAGCAAAGATGGAAGAGAAAAAGAAACATGCATGTATATCACAGAGTAGCTTGGATAACTGCACTGTTCATTCTTACTTATCTATTCAAAGGAACAGTTTATGCTTAATTTTTTCTTTTTCAATTTTTAAAATAATTTTTGATCAATTTTCAAAGCTTCTTTCTGGTAATCTGAACAACTAATTTGAAGACAATATTCAATGTAATGACCATTGTTGAATTCCTATCATTTTGTTTAGTGAAACACTGTTATCATTTCTAATGTTTTATTTACTATTTAAAAAATTCTCTTAAAAAAGAAAAATAAGTCCCATCCTCGAAAAAGATGGATAACAAAATAAAAAGATAGATCGTTTGCATAAAATAAAGTGTGCCAAGAGGGAGGGAAGGAGGGAGGGGAGGAAAAGGAGATGAACCTCCATGTGCTGTGCGGGTGGCCAGCTCCCCAGGAGGACGCAGTTCTTGTGGACTGCAAACAACACTCAGGAGCTGACCAGAGTGAGGAGATCAGAAAGGCAGATCTTCATTAGTTTATTTCAGGACCCACTTTTGTTCTATACTGAAGTTTATGTAATGAGTATTACTTAAGAAAATCACACTCTTACTATTCATCAAAATCGGTATCCTCAGACTTTATTTCATGGTGTGATTGTAGAAATCACAAGTCTACATGCTTTATTGTGTATTCTTCTGAACACTTATTTTACAGAATTAATTTCAATCCATTTTAGGCTGCTCATAATATACTTCTAGTATAGAACAGCTTAGAGTCTACGTTAGAGTAGAATACAAATCAAACTATCTAGTAATATCAAATGATTCATATATTTCTTCATTTAGAGAATAAAGCAAAGTAATTATTTGAAAACACTTGAAATTTTAACATGCTTTTTTCTACAATGTTCTAATGGATATTAATTTAGAGGAAAATATACATATTATGAAATTGTCACACAAATTGTATCTTTACATATCTTTATCTAAAATCTAACAAATATTTTCAAAACATTATTTCCAGTGGTTACATGATTTTGCTTTTCTTGAAGAAACTTAAAAACAAAATTGAATATATTATTAGCAGTGAGAATGTTAATGCTATATCCCAATTATAAAATAGCATAATTTCATGAAAACATTAGGGAATATTTTCCTTTTAATATTTCATTGGGCAATAAGGCATTTTAAAAGAACATGTTATCAAATAATATCTTTTTTGGAAATGTCAAATCTGATGATCAAATGTAAAAATGACAGAGTTAATTTGATACAAGTATTAGGATAATGAAGTAAGCATATGTGAAGGATATAAAGGGTATACCTGATCACAAGAAAACTATAAAGAAGACACACCCTGTAAGCTTTATCAGGATTGATAGTGTAAGTTATTGAGACCCCTCACACCTTTCTGTTTCTGCCTTTCAGAACAAAATAAGACAATACAAGACAAAACAGCACTGTAACAGAATTTTTTAAAAGCTCCTTCAGAAAATATTCATATTTTAACATTGATCTTTCAGAAACTCAGTCCTGACATTTTTAATGGTTTCTATACTATATTTATAATCGAATACACATAAAGATTTAATAGTCGAAAAGAATGAACAAATACCTTTTATGAACGGTTTAAAATTAGTAACTTCAATAAAATGGTTAAGAATGGTTTGCTAGTGCCCTACGCCATATAATCTCTGTATAAGTGCATTTACTTTTCTAAATCTAGTCACTCAATTTAAAATTTATTTTAAAATTTTGTTTTGGTTTAAAACTACATCCTTCAATACATTTATTTATTTGTTTGTTTGTTTGGCAGAGTCTCACTATGCAGCTTTGACTCATAGTGATCCTCCTGTTTCCTGCCTCTCAAGTGCTGGGATTACAGGAGCACGCCACCATGCCTGAACTCCATTGCCAGCTCAGCAAGCCAGAGTGGGCCAGTATGGCAGGTGGGGCCAAGAATTGAACCCTAATATATTTTAAATATACACTCTTTATTTACCTTAATATTTCTCAGTTTTGTAAGATAAACCACGTAATATGAAACTTTTGACCATTTGAGTCTTTTGTACCATGCACATTATTTGATAATTTGGATACATACTTTTAAAAATAAAAAAAAAAAATTGGCAAAACTTTCTGTATTGATTTGGAAAAGCAAATAAGAAATTGCTTTCAAATCATGAGTTGTATTTTGTGAACACGAAAATAAAAGTCAATGAGTCTTTTCTAGCAGCACACAACAAATGCACCAGATATTTATTTCAAGTAATTGTGTATATCCTTACCATGTTGTTACACTTGTCTGAACATATTTCTAGAAATCCTTTGACTCTTACAAATTTGTTTCTTTTTTTCAAGTTATCTTTATAAAGGTAACACTTAGTGTAACAGGTCTAAAATAGCAATTTAAATGGGATAGTAGCTGGGCATGGTGGCTCACACCTGTAATCCCAACAGTTGGAAATCTGAAACAGGAACATCGGTGTGAGTTTGAGACCAGCCTGGGGTAAAAATGAGCTCAAGGCCAGCCTGAAATGCATAGTGAGACGCTGTCTCAAAAAGATTAAAAAAAAGATAGTAGTATACTTTGCTTTCTTTAATCATACATGCAATTCCAGAAACTTGAAATTATTTTAACCTTTTTGGAAACTAAATTACATGACTTGCAATAAAGTAGCCTAACATTTACCCAGTAAAGTGGGAATAAATCTTCAATTTATTAATTTTATCTTAGTGGCTTCAGACTAAGCAGGTGCATGTTATTTCATTTTCTGTAAAATAGGGATAAAATTTATGCCTGCGATATATAATATTGTGAATTAAATGAATAAAACTGCATTCTGTACATTTTCAGATGTTATTTTAATCTCATCACATGTTCAGGGATCATTTATGAAAATATATTCCTAATATTTGAGAAAAAATTCTTAGCCTGTCTTATATTAAGAAATATTCTTGGGGCCAGGGAAATAACTCTATGTCACAAGTGCTTGCCTGGCAAGTGCAAGGTTGAGAGTTTGAACCCTGGCCCCACAAAAGAAAAAAAAAACCCATATAAACAATTAAAACAAAAGCAAAACAAAGCAAGCAAGCAAGCAAACAAACAAAAAACAGAAAAAAAGAAGAAATATTCTGGCAAAAATTTAACTTTGGAATTTCAACTTTTTTAAGATGCTTGCTATTAAAGGAAATAAGGCATATGCTCATGACAGGAAAATACTACAATGAGTATTACAACTGTAACTCTACTTTTTCCCAAACAGTTGAAATGATATTTAGAGAAGTGCAATAAGCTTTATTATCCCACTCTTAACTATTTCACCATAAACAAGTGATGACATTCTCATTGATGGTGAAAAAAGTTATTCTCAGTTCTAAATCAGTCTATGCATAAAATACTTGACCTCAGTTGAGTGTTACTACCTACTCAGAGAAGCAGTTTCTTTGCGTCTGCATTTCTAGCATCAATTTTGGTTTCTTGGGTACCACCTGTAATCCCAGCACTCGGGAGGCTGAGGCAGGAGGATCAGTGCGAGTTTGAGACCAGCCTGGGCTACAAAAGTGAGCTCAAGGCCAGCCTCAACTGCATAACGAGACCCTGTCTCAAAACGACAAAAACAAAACAAAACAAACAAACAAACAAACAAAAAAACTTGTGAAAGTTCTTCACAAGACTTCATTTCAGGAAAAAAGCAAATGACTGGAAAACAAAAATTATGAAAGAAAAGTAAGGAAAATAACCAAAATGTTTGTTTTAATCTCGATTTGGTGTATTTGTGACACCACGGCATAATTACTGGCATAATGTAAAGTGCTCTTGTTATGTCATGACCTTCTACACGTCACTTTCTTGGTGCATTACTGCTCACCCTTGGTGTATAGAAAACTACGAATGAAAACACTGACTTAAAAGTAATGCTAACAGAACAAAAGCACAAACAATGAACATGTACACCAGAGATGTTACTTTGGCTCAGTCTCTTGTTGCCTATCAACAAGCACTCATCCGAGGCATCCCAGCTAGCTCCACTGACTTAGTTATCCTGCCACTCTTCCAAAGATTGATTCCCTAGTGCTTTGCATTGTTTAGCCAGTATTCTTCCATTTGTGTCCACGATTGTCTGTACATGAAACATACTTTCTTTAGTATACTAATGATGCTTATATCCATAGTTTATTCCAGAAATTTAAAAAGAGAAAATTCCATCATTCTCACCCACGTATAAAGCTCTAATATTTTAATGTATAAAGACATTTAAAAATGAAAGCTGGCGCATAATAAACTGAAATGCCAACTAGAAGAAACATGTACATTGTAAGAGCTATTTTATTAAATGATTTTATAAATCTTAAATGAGATAAATTATAAGGAATTTTATTTAATTATTTTTGAGACAAGGTTTCACTCTGTGAAGCTCACACTAGCCTCCAAATTCTGGTGATCCTCTTCCCTCAACCTTCACTTCCTGAGCACTGGGATTACAGGAATGTGCCACCAGGAATCTTGTAGGCCCTAAGAATCTGCTCAGAAATTCAGAGACACACGTATGGTGATCCATGCCTGCAATCCCAGCACTCTGAAAAGGTGAGCCAAGAGGATGACAAAGTCAGCCCAGTAGAAACAGGCTAATGACTTAGTGAGACCAAGTCTGAAAATAAAATTTAAAAAATGACTGAGCATGTACCTCAGTAAACATGCCCTGGATTTACCCACCATGTAATTAAAAAAAAAATACAAAGAAAGTATCTGAAAAATTTTCTGTGATCATTTTTGTTCTATGAACTAGTTCAATATGTTACTATTAAAATCTTGAATGAGAAGCATGTTTCTCAAACAACAAAAAACGCTTTGACTTTCTGTAGAACAGAGGAAAACTAATTTTAGCTTGAAGATAAAAAAAGTGTGTTTTAAAAACTCTAGATTAAACCTTGCAGTACATATAGAAGTAACAACTTTTGAAAGCTATCGTCAAATTTCATAGGAAGCTCATTTTTAGAGTTTTTCTTTATGTTGGTAAAATGATGATAATTATCATAAATATTTGGCCTTTGATATCACTTTATATATTCAGTGGTTGTTTACAGAAAATTGTCCTAATAATTAACTCTATTCTTTATGTGGAAACAGCCCTCTTTCTTAAAAAGACAAACAATGTTTATGGAAAAATTGAATTATTAAGGATCTTTGAATTGTGTCTTGAGGTAGCAAATGTATTAGCACACTGTTTCTAGCAGGCTCTCAAACCCCACAGAATATAGCCTGTGCAGAACTAACTGGAGAATGCATTTTTCTTAAGATAATTGGAATATAGTATAGGTAGCCTTTGATCTGAATGCAAAAGTTTAAAATAATTCAATGGGAAAGATTTGATTATTCAAGTTTTCCTTTTATTCCTCAAGATGAGATATAAGCCAGTTTGTGTTATGGCAAATTTCTTTGAAGTTTCAATTCAATCCTAGATGAAAGTTATGGTTGTTTCTGGTACAATTTTATTTTATTTTTTACTTTTTAAAAATTATCTTATTTTATTTCTTGTTTCAGAACTTTTTTGTTTATTTATTTTTATGGCTGGCTCAGGCTGCCCTGAGGGCAGGGCTGGCGCAGCATGTGGCCCCTCTAGCCGCCCAAGCTTTCCTAGGCAGGTGCTTTAGACCACTGAGCCATCCTACCAGGCCCCTCTGGTACAATTTTAGTATGGTTTGATCTCACTACAGCTTTATGGTCATTCCCTAAAGAGGTCATTATCTTTTTTGAAGGTAACAAAATATGAAAATACCTTAAAATTGTCATCTGTGATGTCTATACATGCATCAAGTCATAGAACTCATTTTAAAGATTATGAGACCTCAGAGGAAAGGGATAAAATGAAGTATAGTATGTCTAGGGAGAGTCACCTGGGGAGAAAGCATTCTCTCACTCAGAGAGCAAACTGGTCAAGCAATGGCTGTGACTTGTCCTGATGGCTGACACTGACAACAGTTCTACAAAGCACTGTATTTGGCTCCAAAGTTAATCCTGAGATCTGACCTTGGAAATTACAAATAATGAAAGTTTTGTTAGATAGGTCTTGCTTTAACTTGACCTCAATCACCCAGCAGAAAAGCTTAATTATGAAGCATAAAACACAGAGCTAGGTTAGTATGGTGAGTTGTAAGAAGCTTAAAGTAAGAGCCTTCAACATTGCCAGTTTCACTGGTAACCCACTGCCATTATGAAACACTGGACTATGTAAACAACTATTTCCTCTTAGTTCAAAGAGAAAACTTTTCCTTTTTTTTTTCTCTACCAATATCAATTAGAAAATTTATGGCATCTACAAGTGCTCTATATAACTTTTATGAGTACAGTGTCAATTATTGGGAATGTACTACTAACATGTTTTGAAACTCTCATATTATTATCTTATTAAAAGTAATAAAAATAATAAAAAAATAAAAATTAGGTTACAATAACATTGTTAATTTGGGTAACCCAGTGAAAACCCTTAAAAGATTTCATGTCCCCCAATATTTTGCTAATGAAAGACAAATATCAAATCTGCATTCATTATAATTTGAATGTTCACTGTAATTCCACAAGACTGTAATATACATGTAAAACCTAAACTAAAAGGTAAGAAACTCTGCTCAAGTAGAAAGACCAAATTAATAATGATACACCTCAACATTTATGTTGAATATCTTCTTCATAGTATTTTACATAAAATGGAGACTATATTAACAGGGACATGTAAAGGAAGCTGATTATCCTTATCAAATGATCTTTGGATTGTCAAATATTTGAACATGTGATTTCATTCATTTCCTGCTATTTTACTTGATTGAGCTAAAGCACATGCAAATTGGTCCTTTATTGATATGAACATTGGTTAAACTGGTAGAGTTTTTTGGAGTGGCAGTGCAAGTGTAATTGTTCTTATGCAAAAATTTCAACCACTTCAAATAGGTTAACAAACTTAAACACTAAATATCTGATGTTTTCAAATAAATGCGGACCTACCTTTATTTCCAGAATAAGCGTCTACTCATTTCCATGAGACAATGTTTTCACAAAATATAAGGCAAAACAGGTGTTATGTGCTTAAAACTCATAATTTAAATAATTAAAACTAATTTGTTTTTAAAGCTATTTGCAGATTTATTAGAGAAACAAATACAAATATGCATTTCTACAGAACTGTTTTTTTCCAAAATGATCTTAAAACTTGTTCCACAGTATTCACTTGTTTATAGATCTATGGTAACCCAAGTATTGGCTTCTGTACCACTTGTAATGAGACAATTGCCCTTCCATTGCAATTATAAAAAACTATTTAAAAAAAATTCAGCACATACACGTTAAATATTTTTCCTTAAAAAAATAATCTAATCAAAATATTGAATACTTTAGAT